>CM046844.1:18792323-19017323 GCA_025618425.1 Heliocidaris tuberculata | reverse complement strand
CCTTTCTTTCTTGATGCATTGTTTCCACCCAACTGAACATTTGACCCTGTGGGAGTTAGGCTATGAAGTTAGCGGCTACAAATTAAGGTAAATTGGAGAATCCAGAATATATAGTTACGCGATTTACTTGAAATTTGCAGTACAAGTAAACTTGCAAAGAAATCCTTGTGCTTGCATTTTTCTTTCAGATTTTAGGCTTTGTCAAATGAACCCACAAGTTTCAGGCTGCTCTTGTATAACCTGTGCTTTTACCACTAGAATAGTGAAAGCATATTTTCCATCATGTTTATCCATTCTTAAAAGGTGTGTAATACCATAAACCTGTTTGAAATGTCTTTATCGAATCTGCAAAGCCTATTTATTGTGTGCTGACTGGGCTTGTCCCTTGAATTGTCAGTGAACGGAGCAGCAAGAGGGCACCGGGCCTCACCGGATGGAGCTGAGAGTCGCAGTGGGTGATGCAAATGTGAATTTGTTTTAAGTTTTATCCCTAAAAATGCAATCATAACATAAATTTGTAGTATGCCTGGATTAAACAGAACTGTTGCTGGGCTAGCGCCATGAGCGTCCTTGGACGGTGTGTGCGCTCTATAAGTTTTCACCATTATTATTATTATTATTATTATTCATTATCATATTTGAATGCTGATTTTATTCTAGTTTTTTTTTTCTTTTAACCGCCCTTTCAATTTTCATCGCATTTAATCCATTTTTGATGTTGCATAAATTTCCATTGCTTTCTTATCCTTCTATTTTCGTCATTTTCCTTTAATACCACTCGAGAGAGCTGTCTTTCATTGGTTTTTCATTTTCCCCTCATTCACGGCCCTACAATGCAATTTTTCAGTCAATGTCATATTTATTTCTTCAATACAGTCTCTGTATACCTGTCTCACCTGCTTTTCATATCAACATATTTTTCTTTATGTAAAAACTCATGCAATATATATATATATATATATATATATATATATATATATATATATATATATATATATATATATATATATATATATATATACGAGAAATTAGGAGATCGTCAAAAGTGGCAAACAAAAACAAAAACAAAAAACAATAGGCAAAAAAAAATAAAAAAATAAAAATGGTCAGGGTAACGAAACATATATGTACTTCTTTATTCGAACAGAGTTCATTCTGAATCAAATAAAACACAGCGGAATGAGACAGTACAGATCAAAAACAATTGTACTTTAATAATGTTTTTTTTTTAATCCAAAAGTGCACGGGTTTAATTGTGTAGTCCCATCCTAAGCTATGTTTGTTGGCTTCCCGCTGATCACCTTGTTTCCGATCCAATTAAAGATCAATTGCATCACCCCGTAATATAAATATCCTGCCCGTGATATTTACCAATTACAATTTGACAATGTTTACATTTTATACCGGACATAGCGTTCTTGACATAAAAGTGCATTACTGTTAATTTTATTATATTGAATTACCAATTTAGCCTCAGATAATCACATTAGCGTTCATTGTCAAATGTTAATGTTTTTGTTATCCGCATCGTTATGACCATTATATAATTTGAAAAAAGTAATCACATCCTAATAATTCATTGTTGATAAGGGTGTCGATATGCCTTTGGTATTGAGGAGAGGGGGCATTAGCACTGATGACCATGATTGGGGGCAACCGTGACTCCCCCCCCCCCCCCGTGCCCCCTCACTTCTATATTGACGACCTTGGTTGTTGCTACCTGTTACGGATGAACGTTTGGACAGTATCATAATGTTACATATGGAATGAGTTAAACCAAACAGGTTTTTATCAAAGCAAATCTTACCAGCGCCCCTTTCAAACACAGCCCCCCCCCAAAGAAAAATAAAAAAGTAAAAAATAAATAAATCAGTAATAAAACTTTCTCAGCCACCCATGCAAAATATTTTCATCACGTTTCCTCAAATTACGACATATGAGTTCGCTGTTATCCAATATTAATAGAGCCCGCATTGACTGAATTAATTTTTCAAAAGTTGGTTCTTAAAAAAGAGAATCCTATACCCTATCCCGTTTACAACCCCTGCCCATCACATAATTCTCATTGCTTCCTCAGCTATCCAAACCATATATGTGCACCCTGTTTCCCTGAATAACAATATATCAATTCACTGTTACACAACTTTTTTTTTTTTTGGGGGGAAGCCACTACTCGTACAGAATATTTCCTTAACTGACAACAGATCGGTTCACTCTTAAACAATCTCTCTCCTTGGAAAACCCTATGGATTGAAAGAATCAAACTAATTGTGTTTAATACAAGCAAGTCCTACCCCACCCCTTTACAGCCCCCTCTTTAGCAAATATAGTCATCCCAAACCCTTTCCCCCTCTACCCAATGTATGATCATACCGTTTTCCTTCCCTGACATCATATCAATTCGTTGATATATATAATGTTTACTCTTGGGAACCTCATATTGATTTAAATATGACATTTCATAATTCGGAACCATGCCGCTATGAGGCCTTCAGGGTGAATGTCGAGAGAAAAGGGGGAATCGAGAACAGGAAACATGATATGACCTTGGCAATCAGTGGGGAAAGAGAGCAAAACGGATGAGAAGTCTTTGTTTCCAAATTACTTTTTATTTGACGAAGGCCTCTACAAAGTTTTACAAGATGTTTGATAGAACTGGGAGTTAAGGCGATGGATCTGAGACGCTCGTTATGATGAAAGAAAGGTGCAAGCGCATAATTGTGTACAGGGGAAAAACATTCAAGTTTGGTAACAATGAAAATTAATATTATACTAAAGCTTCAGATAATTAAAGACAGTAATACAGTTATGAAGACATGGATGAACAGATAAAAGATCACAATAATTTTATAAAGAATATGCGCTGTAGAAAAAAGGGAGTATTATTTAACGCGTAATTATATGTCTGTTTTTCACACATACAACACACATGCGCGCGCGCAAACACACACACGTTCTCTCTCTCTCTCTCTCTCTCTCTCTCTCTCTCTCTCTCTCTCTTCAATTCCAAGATAAATTCACAAAATAAAGTATTCTTTCTGAGAATCATATTCTCAACACTTCCTCCTATTTTTCCGACAGCTTTGTTTAATGGAAGCTTCAAATCTCTCCTTACTTTTCAATCACGATATTCCACAAAATTGTCATTACCCTTAGCCTTAGGGTATATCACACAATGAATAGGAAAGTAATAAAATAAGAATAAAATATAATAATACTGATTAATATTGGAGTCTTCAGAATTCCAAGAAATGTATTTTAGATGTCAAACGGAAAACAGCTATCACATATGAATAAGATCTTTCATTTTGTTGTTTTATTCTGATAAAACCTCACATGATATTTGACGAGGATCATATATATATATATATATATATATACCAACTATAATAATCATACTAATTGTTGCTCGAAGCTAAAGATATCCGTCTAAAAATGAAATGTATATTTGTCCGAGCATTTCGGCGGGGAAAAATATATTTTCTTCATCATAATGATGACTCAGTCCTTTGATAAAATATTGTAAAGGAAATGTCAGAATAGCCATCACAATGCCGTCTGGCATGAAAGGTCATTTATAAATGAGACCTTCTCCCCATCAAGGGAGAAGGGTGACCTTGACTGTATTATGAAATGGAGCTATTGTTTTCCTAATTTAAACGTTTTTCAGTGATGTAGAAATAAAAATTATCATTAGAAGGTACAACAACAACAACAACAAAATGAATGTCAGTATTCCCATCTATACACTCTAAAAAACGTCTAGTCATTTTTTTGACCCGATCGCCTGGTCACATTTTCTTAATCAGATTCTAGTCATTCTGACTAGGATTCTGTTCATGTTTACTAAAATTCTGTTCATTTTGACTGGGATTCTGTTCACTTCAAACCCGAAACTGGTAGTTTTGACTAGAATAGTGCAGGTGCCCGTGGGAATAGTTATGATAGTCAGTCTAGTCAGGTTTGACTAGATTCTAGTCATATTTGACTAGGTTGTTTTAGAGTGTAGATCTATAGAGATATAAATCATCTTTATTCTAATCCTAACTGTAATGTGTACCAGAAAATATGCAAGTCCTCTATCAGGAATTTTCCACATGTACCATGCAATAGTAGACTAATCAACTTGTAATCAATTTACTCTGTAATATCATATTCATATTTCATTTCCAAAAAAAAAAATACATAATACAAAATACAATTATTGTATGAATATATAAAATGCAAAATTTATACAAAATATTACACTTGAAAAAAAGATAGATTAATACAAAAGTCAATACCTTTGAAAAAAGTGGAATAATTACGTATGGAACTTGATTTATGCTCTGTGGAAATGGAAATAGAAATATAAATATCACTCTAATACAATCCCCTTTTCTCTTTTCTATTATTATCATAAAATATATACATGCATGGAATGATATCAATATTATAATATCATTACGGTATGTCTCCTTATTTTTTCTAACAACAAACAATGGAAGAACGGTCATCCAATTATTGGAAAAGGAATAAGTGTGTCTTGTAAGGACGCGAAAAGGTATTGTCTTGCACGAGTTACGAATCTATCACAGGGAAGCGTGACGAGGCATGAGGCAAATGTAGGAAAGGGCTATTTAATCATAAATGTAATACTAATCCGTGTTCTTATAATATAAATATTAGCATGACGTACAATTCCTGATGATTATCACAATGGAACAAACATCAAGGATAGGTGGGCATTGTGTTTAGGGCATGGTCATCAGAAGATTTGGGCGGGAACCAAGCTTGATAATCCCGATTGGATATAGGTGGTAAGCCCTCCAAAGGAAGACATTGTGGGTGGCGTATAACTTCAGCAAGCCCTACTTGCCTGCTTGCTGGGAAAAACTCCTAACAAATAACGTCACTATATGAGTAGAAGGTATATTATATGGGGGGGGGGGATACAGCCATAGACATTCATTTTGTTTTGACTGAAGTGTAATCAATGCTGTGCCTTACTCTCCTGAATAGACATGCCTGAAGATGCATGTGAAAAATGTCACAGAATAAGCGTAAAATAAGATTATTTGTTGCTTATCTTGTATTTCAACCCCATCGTGCCCATAATATAACTAGACCAGGAGGAATGATAAACCGTGACACTGAGCAAAAAAGGGGACAAGTGTTGTTGTTCCATTATTCTATTTAACTATTTTGTTATTTTATGAATACTACTAATTAAGATTCATGAATATTAATTCTAAGACTTGTGCTCATATATGATAATCTATTGCATTTATCTACTGAAGTTTACGACCATGCTTAAGTTTCCGAACCATATTTCTGAGCAGACCCTAGCTCCTATTGATTATATCAACAAAATTTAGCCTAATGTTTGTAAATTTATATGACAAATCTATAATGGTCATCATGTCTCAACTTCTGTTTATTCGTTAGTATCATTTTTGTCTCTTTAAATACATAATCTCCATTTCAGATGAATCTGATACCTATATATGTATACAAATCATATATCATGGTCACAGACTATTGTTCCGCATTTGTAAGCATTATTTAAATTGGTTTGCTACAAGTTTGCTTCCGCTTAAACTCGAGATGTGAATTTATATCATTCCATAACAAAACCGTGAAAATATAAGGCATATAGGCTACTTTTAGAAAAATGAATATCTCACCTTGCTGTCGTGTGTCATTGTATTTCTTGAAAGTATGAATCAAGATTCCAGTTAATGGTCGATTAATGTTCTATCATGGAGTATAAGATAACCAGTACCCGTGATAGCAGATAATACAGACAACGTGGTATCTATCCCCTGACTACGCACGCGCACAACATTTATGACGAAGTGCCATCGGACGTTCATGTGATCAAGCCGAAAATATGCCGAAGGGGGTAACGTTCTCTGGGAAAGCCCCCGAGCGGTTAACCACGAAAATTACGTTCGTTCGTCGATCGGTCTTTTGCGCTTGCCCTTGCAGGCCCTGAAATTATTTTCTGATGATTATTTTTTCAACATGGTAACAGGTAGGCCTACCTGTCAGAAGAATTTAGACGTTACATTTTACCAGTCATTCATAATGATGGGCATGATCATTAATACAGTGAAAAGGACTATGCACTTTTTCCAGATATCTAGTAAGAAAAATAAATATGGGAAAATGTTTCCTATCTTTAATATAGGGAAGACATGAATATGATGACTCAAATACGTCATATATATGTGGCTGAGAACTATATCCTTTTCTTTAAAATAGAGATATCATATTTGACAAGGTTGGTCAAAAATATCAACGTCATTTTGTCTGGAAAATGATTGCGGTCGTTGTTTATCTAAAGTCACACTTCCACAACCTGTTTTGTAATTTATGTAACATTTCGGTTCAAGGTAGACTGTTAAACGCAGTTTGGTTAACCGTAGATGCTTTAGGAAGATTTTGCGGGTGGAATTTCACAGGTTAGTTATCAAACCAACAACATTCGCTGTCAATGATTGATGTCTGTATCTGATATGTAATGTATATAAAGTTACATTTCCAACACCTGTTTTGTAATTGATGTAACATTTCGGTTCAAGGTAGATTGTTAAACTTAATTTGGTTAACCAACCTTAGAAGTTTTTAAGAAGATTTAGCGAGTGGATTTTCATAAGTTAATTAACAAACAAACAAAAACAAAAACAAAAAAAATTACCGTCAAACCAAAAGAAAGAAAAAAAAAAAAATTACCGTCAGTGATTGAAGTCTGCATCTGATATGTAATTCATATAATTTTCACTCATATTTTGTGCCGTAGGTGTTGCGTCCGTCTGCTGCTTACCCGCTGAAGATTACTTATCTGAAATTTCTAAAATTATATCAATTTTTAGTGAGAGTGAAATCACAAATGACCACACATGTCTGAAAATTTCATTCGCCTGCTTACACATTTTACTGTTATAGTTGTATGGTAATATAATAAGTTATATAATCATGGCAACGAAATATTATGAAATTTACTCTGTCGGCCTACATCATCTCCTTAATCATTCTTTTTTTCTTCATGCTTTTTATGATACATCATTATGTAAAGTATGATTGATGAAAATGCAGTATTCTCATTATTCAATTTTGCCCAAGTATGTTGTATCTGTGTGTTGTATCTTTGCTCATAATGATTTAATACAAAATAATTCAAGTAAAATAAATTCATTAAAAATGATTTGTCATCGTGATGTACCAAACGTTTGATAGATCACTGATCTACCATTTTTTAAAGTAATCAAAATGTTTTATCACAACTATATTTCTATTGCTTAACATAAATTACCTTGTATGTATGTTGTTATTCACCATGTTTTATGTTGTTATATAAAGTGTCCTTTGTAATACCTGTAAATTGTTGAAAGGGCATCCTGTATTTTTAAATACGAATTCCATACGTTAATGCTATGAATGGAAATATTTAATATCAAATGAGAAATATGAATATGAATTCGTAATATGAATAAAAAATTCTACCATTGTCTTATATGTTTTTTTAAATATTTCATCATGTCAGAGCACCAGTTGCCATTCCATGCAGACAGATGACCACTGGTAATGAGAAAATGTCATTACCCATCATTAGATTAATTCTTTAAATATATGAAGACACGCTATGTTGTACTATTAAAGGTTAACCTTCAAAGGCTTGGCTCGGAGGCTGTAACCTTTCTATGCACATAATGAGATAATCAGTCTACCAACATGACCAAAGTCACCAGAGATATATAGCAAAGGAGGATTTCACTGCTCGGATGTGTCTGGCTTAACTCGTGGCAATACATGCACGTCATACCAAGAGCAAAATAACCTTGTTCAACCTAAGCATGGACTTATCTGTGAAGCTGATGCCAATCAGTTTCTTATTCATATCAACATAGACGCACATATTATATGTACATTTTATTAATATTCATAAACGAATGAATTTGTATACAGAAGATGGATCGTGATAAAATAGACTTTGAGAATGGAATATTCAGCTAGCACAAAAATGGGTACAAGTGAAGAAAATCTAACATGAACTGGGTCGAAAACAGGAGAGGAAGAGAGGAAAGGAGAGAGAGAGAGAGAGAGAGAAAGAGAGAGAGAAGGGGGGGGGTGGTTAGAAATAAGTACATTCTGATCAAACAGACCAAAAAAAAAATAAGTATAAGAAAATGTGTGCAACCTTAAGCGTTGCCACTAGTTAAGTATGACGCAACAATTTTTGTGTTCGTTACACCCACCTCCGAGTAAGTCACTCCATGTCTTGAATAAGACGGGGATCGGTGACTTACACTCTGTGATCGCTCAGCCCACCAAATTGAATACTTTTCGTGTTAATGGGTCGCGCACCCTTCTCAAACCACAAGTTAATTGGGTATAACTATTCATGAATCATCACGAAAATGAATGTTAATTATGATGAATAAGGGTAAGTAGGGCAATTGCCAAATATTTCCAAATACGTCTGCCTTCCGTGATTGGTTCTGTCTTTTTGTCCGGTGCATTCATAATAGCGAATTTCAGAAACTGCGGAAAAATAATGGTCATTTTAGTTTTGTAACAGTATATCAGAATTAAAATCTCACTCTTATTGCTTACTATCTAAACTCTCCTATTCCAAGTCAATAAGACTGGGGAACAGTCCCTGAGATAATAAGAGACTCGAAACGGATATGGGAAACAAAATATTTGCAGAACAAATACAGGCATTGAAGGAGAAATCAAAGTCGTAGAAAAGAACATCAAAATGTGGCAGTAACTACAAAAAAATAGTGTTAGAGATATGTACAGAAAAGAGGCTATTAGTTAGCACACATAAAGATAGGGTTACTTAGAAATTTAAGGGGGCGAGGATGTTTATGCCCCCACTTAAATCCGCCACTGATAATAATGATAATAATACGCAGTTCTTGTATAGCGTATAATTTATCAATGTCTCTATAAGCGATTTGGATTATTTACTACTCCTGGGTCGAGAGTGGCAAATACAGAATAATGTCTTGTCAAAAAGACATGAGAGCCTGGCTGTGATTCGAACCCCGTATCTTGTGATCTACATTTCGGTGACGTATCCACTAGACCACACCACAGAGGGGAAGGGAAGGATGAGGAGTAGAGTGAATAGTTGGAGAGGGGGGGGGGGGGGGGGGGAGTAATAAGAATGTTTTACTCGACCTCAAATCTTTTAGATTCAGATGCTCCTGTCATTTGCCAAAATCCTACAGAGGAGGAACACAGTTCCATCTGTCAAATTACACATTTTCTCCAACTCTCAAATTGAATTTACTCGACGAATTATAATCAATCAGTGATTCAATCCTGGCTTGTCTGAGAAGGGGTCTTTTCATGTATGGTCAGTAAAAGGTGAAGGGGTCATTTGGAGACGGTTTTACCCTTTTTTGCATCCCTCCTCTGGAAAAGTACGTTAAATGTATATATTTCTTTCTCTCTCTCTCTCTTTTTTGCAAATCAAATCACAAGCAGTTTGGTACAAGTTATCTCTTACTTCATAATTGAATAAAACCGATGTGGTGACAAAATAATGATGACATTGTATGGACAGCAGAAAATTGTATCGAACGACTCGTGATCAGAAAATTGTTTGTATTGACTCGGCCAAATGCGTCTACAGGTTTCTCTATCGCCATCTCTCTTCCCATCCCCCCCCCCCTCTCTCTTTCTCTCTTCCCCTTTCTCTCCCTCCCCTCCTTCCCCCTCACTCTCTCTCTCTCTCTCTTATTCCTCTCTTTTTTGTGTCGTTCTGTTCACTCCCCTCTCTCTTCCCTTCTCTCGCCTACACCCCCTCTCCCTCTCTCTCTCTTCTTCCCTTTCCCTCCCCTCCTTCTTTTCTGTCTCTCTCTCTTATTCCTATCTATTTTTTGTCATTCTTCACTCCCCCCCCCCTCTCTCTCTCTCTCTTTCCCTCCCCCTCTCTCTCCTTCTCACTCCTCTCCCCCTCTCGCTCTCTTTCTATTTGTGACTCTTTGACCATCTCCTATCTATATTAATTACAAGTATTGTACTCACACCTTATACAAAACATGACAGTAGCGACTGATTTCTCAATTCTTTGATCAGTTCCCTTGAGGTCTACCTTTCCAAACATAATCTATAGCCCCAATCGGGATCAAATCCTTAATTACTTAACGGAATCAACGCCATTCACACAATCTCCAATGACCATGGCTCTTGTCCAATTTCTATAAATATGGTAAATATTATGGGGGGAAAAACTTTGACTTGGGCCAGCTAAGGACGAATAGCCATTGACAGATGAATGAGTCATATAAGTGTCAGGCAGGTTTGCCAAAATAATATGGGAGATGCTTTTGAAATGGTGTATAATTAGGGGGTAGGATTTTACTACACACATGCTATGGCGAATGTTGCTTCTTCGTCAATGTCTAACACTTATTAAATGACTAACTTCAAGCCTGGACCCATGTAGTGCTAAACCTAGCCCTAACTACAGCCCTAATCCTAACCTAAATCCCAATTGCAATCTTAACTTTACCACAGATCTTTGACAAAACACGTGAAACAAATCCCGTAAATAAAGCCCGATCACCGAAGGGGTAGAGGGATGAAGAAATTCTGCCACTCTTCTCATTTGAAGACAAATATTATTAATTGTTTTCTGTTGTTTTTTTATAAATATAAATTGCATTATGATGATATTTTTGAAAGTTAGAGTGAGATTAACAGTACCATCTTTCACAAATATTGTCCCCAACCCCCAACTTGTAATACTTCCAAATATCAAACGGCAAATGGAAGAATATTCTAGATATTGTTATGTTTCAGGGATGTAAAAGCTGATATATATAGATTTGCTGGAAGACCTTTCGCGTTCTCCTCCACACCTCACTCAGCTGTAGGATGGCAACAGAGGACACCACTTGGCATCTTTACCACTTATGGAGATGAGAGCCATATACGGCGTCGATCATGGCAAGGTAACTTTGTTCTTCTTCAAATCTTCCACACACAACTGCACAGGCAAATACTAAATGATTTTTGTTTAAACTGTGTAGATTTTGAACATTCTGTAATGTCAAAGTTTATTCATCCACGTATTTAGTAATGATGTTCTAGTTGTTACTATTTACAGGAAAAGGTAAGAGTTTTTGCAAGCAGATGGACATACTCAATGAAGACGTTTACTATAATTTTGTTACCTGGGATTATGAATATTTCATTTGTGGAATAAGAATCGATTAAATCATTATGTATCTTAGTAATAAATCTTATCAGATATATATATATATATATATATATATATATATATATATATGTAATATATATATATATGTATATATATATATATATATATATATATATATATATATGTATATGTATATATATATATGTATATATATATATATATATATATATATATATATATATATATATATATAAATATATTTATATATATATATTGTCAGATATTAGTCCTGTAAATACTATTCTGACGATAAGTTAGATCCTGTATTGAAATGAACATGTATCAAAGGCACAACAAAATAAACAGGCGACTTCACCAATACATATATAGTAAAAATAAATTTAATTCAGAGCCATCTGCTCAATAATGTATGAACGCGAAATAATTGACAAAGTAAAATAATTTGTAGTCAACAGGAAATAGAGTATACAAGGTGATTAAATAATTCACAAGTTCCAATATTATCAATGTATAATCAAATGTAATCACATTGTGCCAAGTTTCAATATTATCATAAAGAAAAAACAATATATTGCCAGCAATGACTATTTCATCCTTCGGAGTATTATTATTTAATTATGAAAGAATGAAACTACCTACACTGGACCAGTAATTGGTGTGTACACACACTAAAAAGAAACACCCGCTCTAGAGTCCATGTGAAGGGTTCATGAGGACAACCTCCTCTTTGAGTCCACTGAAGAGATGCATGAAGTGACCAATGTATGAAGTAACCCGATGTGTGAAGTAACGTGCGAAGTCTGACCGGTGTGTCCCTGACCCGCAACTTTATGAACTTGAGTTGAAGACTTGAGTTGAAGACTACCAGTTAGCTACGATGTCTGGGTATATCGACCTTGAGCACCAATCCATCGATGAATTAGGACTACGAGCCAATATAAGTATCTACGAGTGACTACGAGCCCAGCTCGTCCCTAAAAAAGTAAATCGAAACAAACTAGCCAACCATCTACCAAATAGTCAAAGTCTAGCTGTAACAATATTATCCTACCAATTTACAACATTGGTTCAAATCTCTCTAAAGCTTGGCTTCCTTGAAATAAACAATTGAAATAGGCAAGATTTATAAGCGACTATGTCCGGTATCTTTCATATGTAAATTCTAAAATGAAATAGCTGTCTTTAGATACATCACTTCTATATAGTACAATTTCTACTCAGGATATCTAAAGCAGAATAAACTTGTCAAGTTTACCTCTTCTTCATTCAATACGATAAAATAATCATTTGACCTCAGATACATGTGTAGCACATAGAAAAAGACTTTCCGTTCATGCAGTGTACAAAATATAATCATGCTTTCAGATAATAAGAAATATGAAATTAACTGCATTTAATCACTAGTTTTCTTATGTGCAAAGTGGATTTAGTATATTGAAAAGAAATGTCCCTAGTCATAAATCAAGGATACCGTTTCTTTCCGGTTAAAGTTCACATAAATGAAATGAATGAAATAAGACAACATTTAACATACGCTTTTTTGGATTTCCTTCACTTTTCCCAAAGTTAGAACTTAACATTAAAATTGAGACTTTGCGAATTTCTGCCAGTCTCTACATATATTTTTAATACATTAAATTACCAAATAAGATAACTACTTAGCACAAAAATACTACTATAACTTACAGTTCAGATGAAAACCATAATGTAAGGTGCGGTGAGGGCTGAGGAGGCTTTCTACCACGGCCTGTACTGCCTGGAACCTGCCGGTAAGGAAAAACTCTGCTATGCCAGCAGCATGCATAGCCTGCAACAATCACCTTCTTGGCGGCCTACACTCCCTCATCACTCAGTCAACATCAGACAAGGTCTGACTCTCTTGAGATCTCCAAAGCAATCTGCCCAAAACTCTAAAAACTCTAACCCACAATGATTCTCTCAATACTCAACTCCTGCTCCACCCAACATTCTTCTTACTCCCATAATACTGAACCCTCTATGCAAAATTGCCCCATCAAAATTCCTTTTACTCCCCTCATACACACACACACACAAAAGAACTTGCCCAATTGCCCCACCAAAGTTTGCTGACCTAAGACTAATAGTGCCTACATTGCTTGGCTACAAATCCTATTCAATTTAACCGGCCTACTACATTCTATGTCTATTGAACTAAGCATGGTCATGAGGGTTTAGGATGAAAGGGAATGCAGTCGCATTGTGACATATATATATATCTCAGTGGCTGAATGGACAAATCCATTTACCATATTGATATCATGATGGATTACTCGTTTCTATATAGGTAAATACATTTAATGTGTGGAATGCATTATGAAAGAACGTGTTTAAAATTTCACTTGCATTTTAACTGTTAAAAGGATGTTAAACAGGAATTTATTAACAATCATTACCTTTTTTCTTTCTTTGTTTGTTTGTTTGTTTTGTTTTGTTTTGTTTTTGTTTTTTTTGTTTGTTGTTGTTGTCGTTTTTTTTTTTTTTTGGGGGGGGGCAGTGGAGTATTCACCTTGGATGGAGCTGGAATACGCCCCGCCCCCTCCCCTATTGTTTGAAAGGCCAGACAAATGATAATAATTACAGTGTGTCTACGTCAACAGAGTTGAACAGGGCTTCTGCCCCCTCCAATTTATCATTTTGGATACACCACTGATAAATGTAATCACAAAATGTAGCAGGAAAGTTGGCAAGAAATGAAAGTACATCTACATCTGCAATGGTCTTGAACTCTAAGGACATCAGTATCATGATCTTACATTTGGTTTCCGAATAGGAACCTGATTCAGAGGGAATGCGATGACAGCTTTATATTGCCGTATACTTTGATTCCAAGAGTACTTTTATCTATACTTTGGCGAGAGTAATGAAGAGTCGTGTCGCCAGCATGCATGATTAATAAAATTTTTGATGTTTCAGGCACCCAATTTCTATCAATATTGAAAATGATCTCCCTATTCTTCCTTCACTTTTCATCTTCTAACTGCTTTCCTTTTCTTAATCTGATTTATGATTTCTTATTTCTGTTTTTTTTTCTTTGTAATTATCTGATTTTGACAGCTTCTCTCTCTCTCTCTCTCTCTCTCTCTCTCTCTCTCTCTTTCTCTCTCGCTCGCTTTTTGTCGCCCTTCGCATTCTTGATTGCTAATTGGTATGAATGTACCCGCTTCTGATCAACTTTTAAGCGACCATCCATTTGAATTCGTTACGAGTAATCGTCTGTTTCGATGAAGGGGGTAATACCCTCAGAGGAAATCGCCAAAGTTGGCTTACAACCAGCAGCTTGAACCCCCTAAAGTCGCCAACATCTACATCTTTACAGCCCCTTGAACTTTACCTTCTCAATTGAATGATGATAATGAAATTTGCGGCGGACTATTTCCGAATACTTCTGCGACCATCTAGGGGTGTCTGACTTGTTAAGTGTCTCTATCAGTAACATCCCTTGATCATTTTAATTGCATCTGTCTTCCTATGTCACAGTATTCACGTGACGTCAGAAAAAAAGGTACTATTATGGAGAATAGGGAGAGAGGAAGGGAGAAAGAGACAAAGACAGGCAGAGAGAGAGAGAGAGAGAGAGGAGGGGGGGGGTAATATACTTTTTTATTTTTATTTTATTTTTTTAAATAACACCCATGCACATACTGGTATCAATATACCTATAGCACTTCATTTATTTGATGAGAGCAATGTAGATAAAATGCCTTGCTCAAGGGCATAAGTGCCGTGCCGGGATCGAACGCCCGATCCTCGCATCTCCAGTCAAGCGTCTTAAACCAATGAACCACGGCACCTCCACCATACGGGGCAGGTATTCGATCCCGCAACCTCTCGATCATAGCAGTACCTGTTGGACATGAGGGCGTCGTTTCGTGTGCTTATTACCTACGCTAATAAACTAGTAAAATAGTACATGCGCCCGTAATTTAACTCCGTCAGTTTTTGTTTTCCAGGCACTTTTTCTACGATGGCACTCTCACATGGGGCGTCAAATACCGCGCTAGTCACTGACGCAGGCACACGTCAGCAAATAACGCCTCGTGTGAAATAAGACATAAGAGTTAAATGAATGAAATACAACCCTATGTCGACAGATGCTAAATTATTATTTAGTCCCATTGCTGCTTTGTCTAAAAAACAAAAAAGTTGCTCTGACCACTGGACCATTGGCCCGCAGGTGGTACGTAGGCGTACCCTATGGGCGTACCTTAAGCCTGGCTCACCCGAGGAGTCATTCGCTGACGTAAGGACCGCGTCAGTGATTGGTACGGTCTTTTACGCCTCATGATAAAGTGATATCGTTTAAAAAGGTGATTGCAAAATGAAGAGTTGAAATAATACTTTTAATAACTGGTGTATGGGTGCATTGCCTTCCAGACTCAATTAGCGCAGGTACTGACGCAATCGAAATGACGTCTCGTGTCATCCGGGCTTAATGCTTGTTGAACACGAGGAGTCATTAAATTTTGCCTGACGTATGACTACGCCAGCTACTGACCGGCTCATTGACGCGCAATGTATTAGTGATATCGTACCACCCCCCCCCCCCCGGCCAAAAAAAAAGAAAGAAAAAGAAAAAGAAACAAACAAAAAAATCGTACAAAATGAACAGTGTAAACATTGCTTTAAATAAGTGCATGCGCCAATTTTCTTTACAGGCTTGATTAGCGCATGTAATAATACAATTGAAGTGACGCCATAATTGAACGCCCTATGTGCCAAAGATGCAGAGAAATTATGGAGTTAGACACACATCATACTACCACAGAGAAAGAGAGAGAGAGAGAGAGGAGCCAAGATAAAGAGATTGGGGGAGGAGAAAGAGAGAAAGACTTCATGGACTCCTAGGAGAGAGAAAGAGGATATAAAGAAAGGGGGTAAAAGGATAGAGAGTGTGTGTGAGTGAGTGAGAGTAAGAAAGGGGAGTAGAGAGAAAAGGGAGAGAGAGGAAGAGAGAGAGAGAGAGAGAGAGAGAGAGAGGGGAGAGAAAGAAAGAGAGAATATTAGAGGAGAGCTTTTTGCGACGCTAAGGAAGAGCAAAGAAGCCAAGACGTAAGCAGAAGACGGGGTCTAACTTCTTGTTTCGATGCGTTTAGGGTCAATGCGCCAGCGGCGAGGAAGGTTGACACATACTGACACATTTCTAAATCAAAGCTTACATTTAGACTATTTCTGGCTCCCTTTGATTTGGCAAAATAACCCAGCGGAGCGTTGCCATAAACCGTGAAATTGGCAAATTGGGTGGCGGGAAACTGGGAAGGGGGTTCAGCGCGTCCCCCCGGGTTTGAACATGTTACGCACGTCCCCAAAGCAAACAGGCAGAAGCATGGTTGGACGAAATGAGGTTGAGTGTGATATAGGTTGAATAATAATTATGTACCATCCAAAATAGCTTGAAGAAAAAAGAGAAGAATATGAAGTGTAAGAAGAAAGGATTACTAGAAGAAGAGAGAGAGAGAGAGGGGGGGAGAAAAGGGAAGAAAGACAGACAGACAGAAAGAAGGAAAACTCTAAGGCCCGTGTTTCGCGAAAATTTAAACCCGACCTGGATCTAAAGTAGAGTAACGGCAAAGGAAGTTAGATCGAGGTCTTAGTTTTCCTTTATTAAACATGACTTTAGAATGAAAATCAGGGTTTAGTAGAATACCAACCAAAGACTTTAAGGGAAATAGAGAAGACATCCGTGGAAAAACCAAGAAATTGTTGCAAAAATCAAGAATGGAAATTGGAAATTGAAGTAAAATCATTTTAAATGAATTGAAAAGAAGGTCACAAAACAAATTTCCTGTTATGTAAATGCAGTAAGAAAACACAAAAATGTTTTTATACAATTCACTTTCGAAAAAGATATAACCTAAATCTATGTAAAGTGAAAAGTGCACTGAAATTATCAAATGCCTCACTATACCGGTTCTTTAATTCGCAATAAGAGTGCAATAAATGCAATTGAATATGATGGACCTAAATTAACAAAAAGCAAATTTAGCACAAATATAACGTGCATATTATTTTGGCATCAAAATGCGCTGTCTTGGACAAATGCCGAAATATTTGATTTGAACACGCTCTGAAAATACTCCCTTATCAAGCCACGTATGCAATAAGATTGTTAAATATATTTCAACAACACAAAGGAAGAGAAAATCCACAAAATTAAGTTTGAAAAAAAAAAACATCATTCGTCAAATCACTACACCTACTTTTTATCCCAACCCTAAACCTTAACTGCAACCCCAAACCTATAATTATCTTTCACGAAATAATAATTAATATAAAGCCAGGAGCAAAGTTTGATGTTGCAAGAGCACATGATGGGTCTCAATGAAAAAAACAAAAACAAAACAAAACAAACCAAGGCGATCAAACCGTTGATTTGATTTGATTTATTTATTTATCTTTATGATCCTTTTTTTTTTCTTCAAACATATTATACAAACTGAATTACAACATAATAAACAAATATTAATACATTATCAAATAGAGTAATTGCATTGTATAATTAACGTAAATGAATCATCAAGAAGGATTGTCACATAAGCAAAGCTTGATGGAGTAACAATCCTATACAAAAAAATGGAATACTAAAGAAAGGGGGGTATTAAAAAAAGAAAAGGAAAAAAAAAAGAAAGAAAAAAGACTTTTTGTTGTATTCAAAGTAATAGAAGTCAATTAAGGATGGGGATGAGATGAGATCTCATGAGATGAGACCATATCAGATCTAATTCAAGTAAAAACGCAAAACAAAACAAAACAATTTTTTTCATTATTGGGCGTACAGGGCCCTCTTGCATAAAAAGTTGCGATTAAACGCAACTCAAAAAATTAAACGCAAGTCCCAAATACGCGATCCTGATTGGTTGAAAATCGAGTTGCGTTAATTTTTTGAGTTGCGTTTAATCGCAACTTTTTTATGCAAGAGGGCCCAGGGCGTATTTGTAATGCAGTATTTTTACTGAATGTTCCTAGAGGTATCGTAGTAGAGTGGTTTAAACACTTGTCTGGAGATGGGAAGGTCGTGGGTTCGAACCCCAGTGCGGCACTACTGTCCTTTGGCAAGACATTAATCTACATTTGCCACTCTCCACCCAGGTGTTAAATGGGTACCGGCAGGAATGAATTCCTTGAATGCTGTGAGCGCCGAAATCGGTAGCCTAGCTAGAGCCGGGGTAATATTGGAGCGTCTTGAGCACCATTCATGGTGGATATGAGCGCTATATAAATATCCAATATTATTATTATTATTACTTTGTATTTTGAATAAAACTTTGATGAATAAATTTATACATAGATAACAATAAAATAGATAAATACATACATAAATGAATAAATAAATAGATAGATAAACATATAAACAAATAGATAAACAAATAACTAAATAAATAACTAATAGATAAATAATTGAATAGATAGATAACAAAATGAATGAATAAAATATACAAATAGATTTATAAATAATGAAATACATAAATAAATATTTAGATAAATAAATAAATAAATTAATTAATTAATTAACTTTAAAATATAAAAATAAATGAATAAATGAATAAATTGATTGATAAATAAGTAAATATATAAATAAATAAAATTGAGGAAAACCTGAAGATTTATTTTTCAAACCTCCAAGCCAAGCCGATGTATTCAACATTCATTTGGGTAAAGTGATGAAAGTGCGTGACATTGGAGGGTCCTGGTACTTCCATGCCGGTAATTGATCGTCAGGTGTTAATGAGTCGTAAGACATAACGACTTGCAAGATGAGAGGAATGGAGTGAGAGAGAGAGAGAAGGGAAAGACAGGAAAAGAGAGAGAAAGAGAGAGAGAGGGGGGAGAAGGAGAAGGAGAAGGAGAAGAAGAAGAAGAAGAAGAAGAAGAAGAAGAAGAAGAAGAAGAAGAAGAGAGAGAGAGAGAAAAAAATAAGAGCGACCCACCAGCGGGGTAGAGAGAGAGAGAGAGAGAGAGAAGGGAGAGACAGGAACAGAGAGAGAGGGGGAAGGAGGAGAAGAAGAAGAAGAAGAAGAAGAAGAAGAAGAAGAAGAAGAAGAAGAAGAAGAAGAAGAAGAAGAAAAAGAAGAAGAAGAAGAAGAAGAAGAGAGAGAGAGAGAGAGAAAATAAGAGAGACCCACCAGCGGGGTAGAGAGAGAGAGAGAGTGAGATACAGATAGATAGATAGTTTTATTAACATTTACAGAGTTAGGGTGTGGAGACAGAGAGGAAGAGAGATAAACAGAGAGGACGAGAGAAAGAGAAAGTAGATAGAGAAATATTGAAGGTAGGAAGGAGAGAGACAGACAGACAGACAGAGAGTAAAATCAACATAAAGAAAAGACGGAGAATAAACCTAAAGAGAGAGAGAGAGGGGGGGGGGGGGGGGAGGGGGTAGGAGTCCTTCATTAAATGCGAATTACACTCTGCTGATCAAAACATTCGAATACGCTTAAAACAAACAAGCACAAAATGTCAATTTTTGACAGTTTTCAGAAATACGTATATATTTTCTACGATAAAACATTCGAAATTTCAAAGAATGTTTATCTAAAGAATGCACTGGCAACACTTCTATACAGTTTCTCATGTCTAGCAATACCGCACACTCCTGTCGTAATACTGAGACACAGAAATCGTTCCAAAACAAAAACAAAAACAAAAAAAAACACGAAAATCTTTTTCGCAATACACGTATCAGAGTCTAGACCACGACCGCAGATTCCGAACAGGTGCTCTTGTTTCAGCATTGTCCTCAATGAAAATGATCTCTCTTGCAATGTCTTTTTGGTTGCGTAAGGAGTCAACGAGTTAATGGGTGATAATTATTTGAAACATCCTTGGTGTCAAATACCACTTCTAGTGTCTCTCTAGTTTCCCTTCAATATAATAATGAGTCCACCTGTGTGTCCATCTGTCTCTATCTCTCCAATTTGTCTAGTTCTACAATTAACGCCGCTCAGGGACGACATGTATTTCGTCTATCAGTGAACTTATCCATATATTTTCATAGTTTTGATGTGATGTACGTTGATAGAATCATATATTAATCCACATATATTTAGTGCGGCCGGTAGCCGGTGTGCGGCCGGTCCATCGTTTGTATTGCAAAATCACTTTAAAATACATGGCATCATAATATATCGCATATCACACACACAGGGTTATGTACCCTCTGTGTATCATTTATACTTCCCCCTCTTTTCGTGTATTCATCCGCTCGACTACCCTACTTTCTCTTTTCTTTTCATTTCATCTATCTCCCCTATTGCATGTTAACCCCCCCCCCCCCCCCCCCCTCTCTCTCTCTCTCTCTCTTTCTCTCTTGGTATCTCCTGTTGTGTTCATGGTTATTTCTCTACTGCTTTCATTATCATCATTAGGCCCTATGAGGCATACATTCATTATAATACCATGAATATGAGTATCTTTCCCAAGTTTATTCTGTGCTTGGACGAGGGCATCACCCCCCCCCCTACACACTCACACACACACACACACAAAAACACACACACACACAAACTTCATCCTCTTTAAAAAACAAAACAAAACAAAACAAACAACAACAAAAAACCTCACATACACACATACAAAAAAAAAAAATACCCACACTTTTCGTTTCTTACGCCGTTTTTTCATCATATTGTTTTTGTTGACTGAGTTCTCACGCTCACTCATCACCTTCTTAAAAAGGGGTTTCGAATGTGTCTGGACATGGCGAGATAATTACTCTCCAACCCCTACCTACACATTACCCAAAATGCCCTCTAGAACATAATGAAAGGCTCGATTAATTTTGTCTAGACGTTTAAATGTTTCACACCAACATCAACTAAACATAGAACAGGTGTCCACTTCCCCAACCCCACTCCCCTCGAGCTAATATTTGATTAATTAATTGGTTTTAGAATATGAACGTCGCGAAATACCCAATTAAGTCAGGGTCATAAATACGTTCATTCAGGTAATTGGGTTCGTGTTTGTTGTTGCGGCTTATTTGCTAATGATAGATAATGGATTTTAAAAAGTAATAATTAAATAATGTCCTTATATCCTCATGTTTTAGTTTAGATATATTTTCTGCAATGTCATGCTAAGCGTCTGGCTGTTTCTTTGAATCGGCGAACAGCATTGGTATAGATTAATAATGAGTTAGTTATTACATATTGACCATATTGAACTGAAATGCTATTAAAAATGGTTAAACACAATGTAGGTTAATATTATACTTAAATCATGTATATATTTCTCTTGTCATCCCCGATAATTATATTATTGATAGATTTCAAAAAGGCAAGCCTCATGTGCAAATTACCCTATAGGTTTGTGATAATTATGATCATTTTGCGTTTTCGTGTGGTTTTCCCCCACTTTGCCGAAAAATATTATACAAAAAGGGAACTTGATCTCATTTAGGGAATTTGGAAAATGTGCTTTTGGAAAAAAGCACACTTTTAGACTTTTGAAACTCAGAAAGGAATCTTTTAAATAAAATTGTCTTTAGAATCTTTCGTTTCCACATGATTTCCACTAAAACATTCACGGTTTGATTAAGTAATTTCTAAATCATTTGAGTCAAAACCTCCCGGATTGCATGCAGAGAACTGTCGTGACAATTCTATGTTGCATGTAACCCCTTTGATCAAACGACCCACTCGAATGACTTCACGGCGGTTGCTGCAAAAATACGTCGTAATACGGAGGCAGAAACTGTAATAAGAGTAATTATCCAGCTCGTTAAACATGTTCTAACGGTTTGGCAAATCTTCCTCACCGCATGCTAATTATTTAATTGACTAATACAAGATGAAAGGAATATGATTTGATTAGTGGGTCGGGTCGGTCAGGTATTAAAATCAATGATAAATCTGAGTGCTGATTCTCGGCGGACTTCTGCGGCTTGGTAATAGAAAATCTATAAATCCATCTTGTGGGGGATTTTTCTCCCTTGGGTTTTACTGAGACTCACGCGAGAGTTTCTCTCCCTTCTTAGTTTGTAGGTTTTTTCTTTTTCTTTTTGATGGAGTTCCGCAGAGGGAGATACTTTGAGAAGTTGGAGATAGGGTTTGGGAGGGGTCTTGTGTACTGGTAGCAGGGTGATAAAAAAAACCACGCCTATTTATAAGTAATGATCAATCACTTTTTACTTTCGGCTCGGCACAAATAAGACACAAGTAAATAGTTATGGTATCAGTTCATTAGCGAGTCAAGAATAAATGAATACAAAATTGTGTTCCAATAAAGCCCTGGACTCCGGGTTCGTCTAAATAAAAATTCAATTGCAATATCGTCAGAAGGAAATGAAATTATATGAGACTCTTCGTTGTTACTCTGGTTAGGTCCGTGTTCTGAAATATTACATGTAAAGTGATGGAAAATTTTATTGAATACATGTATTTCTGAATATGTGCGCCCTTGCGTTGCAAAGTTCGGATAAAGAATTTACATTTATGCATAATCTCACCTTTATGATGATCACTTTTGAAAACATATTTGCATGCAAGATGGTAATGGGTATACCTGTACGTATTTGTTTTGTTTTTGTTTGTTTTTTCTGAAAAAGGCTTGGCCCAGCTATATACCCAAGTGCATTTCAACAACACATCACAAATAACTGATACACATAATTATATCATATACATGCTCCACTATTACCTTACATTTCAAAACGGAAAGAAAAGAAAAAAAAAATCGTCTTTTTTTCAGTGACAATGAGCATGCAGTGGCGTAGCTAAGGATAACAGCACCCGAGGCAAACCATGAAGTTGCGCCTCCCTCCCCGCCCCCCCCCCCCATCCCCGTGACCAAACTTATCTACATTACTAGGGAGGGAGAAAGGCGACCGAGCTGCATATTTTTTTTTTTTTTTTTGCGTTTTTAACCTTCAAAAAATGCTTGAGCATTTTACCAAGGAAATTTCTCAGTGGACCACTGCAAATGAGCGGAAGAGTAACCATAAAGCACTGATACACATAATCATACACTGCTCCACATTTTTACCGGTGCCTTTTAGAAAGTAAAAATGGTGGGGAAATTAATCATGACATTTTTCTCTGCGGCTCGGGAAAATGCGAGTGGACACCCTCCCTGGTGGATAGTTCGAAGCAGTCACGTGATCAGAAATGTACACGTAGGATTTCTCATTGACCCGCTTTCATTCGGAGATCACGGCTAAATTA
This sequence comes from Heliocidaris tuberculata, assembly GCA_025618425.1. Classification (NCBI taxonomy): domain Eukaryota; kingdom Metazoa; phylum Echinodermata; class Echinoidea; order Camarodonta; family Echinometridae; genus Heliocidaris; species Heliocidaris tuberculata. Next base: position 18,993,959 of record CM046844.1, on the reverse strand, counting down.
GCTTTAAAATATTATGTCTGGCAATTCGATTTATCCATTTGATTTCAAATGTATATTTCCCTTGGTAATGAAAGATGGAAAATTACTAAATGAGGTCTTGGTGAGTTGGGGTTATTTTGTTCAGGTGTACCTAAATGAAACTTAGGCTTTCAAGATTTATTCGCAACATATCTAAATCCAGTGAAAAGTTTGAACATTATACGAGTAATGCAAACAGATGGTGGCCCTCTTATGCCATGCCATTGTATCTCCTGGGTACTGCGTGGCAACTCGAGATTGATGCTTTACTACATAGGTAGCATAATCTAGGTTACGCCATTGCCCTGACCCCCCCCCCCCCAACGAAAAGTAGGGCCAGGAAAGTGATGCTGGATCACCATTACCTTGGACGACACCCCCCCCCCCCCCGAAGCAGGTCTAGATACGCCACTGTGGCAGTTTTACATTTCAGTGTAGAACATAGCTGCAAACTTCATTTAAAACAAATAATACGAAAATATCGTATCACTTGCGCAAACATCTACGTACAACAGTTTCCAGCTACCAGTAATCGGTAATACAAAATGTAATAATTTCAGAATAACTTACCCAAATTAGTACTGTCAATCCAATATATCGTCATAAAAATTGTCTAGTCAGCAGTAATGTTTATTACAAGTTTCTGGGTGTATAAAGTATGTTCCAAACATCCCTTACTTCGTAGAATAGCTCCAGAATATACTAACTAGATATTGCAACCTGCCTGAGCTTTTCAGTTGTACATATTTGCTCTGTAAGAAATTATCGCGAGGCTTTCAGCTGGACTATCGCCACATTCAAATATATTTTGGGGGTGTGCGCGGAAAAGACGTTGGCATTACGCCGTATGGAGAAGCTAACTTGATTAGTATTTTGGCAATTATTGTTCTCTTTAGTTGTTCAGGATAATTTTCCTTCATTCCATCCTTCTTCTTCTAATTTCGTGATTTATCCTTACGACCATGTAAGTAAATTAGGTCAACACACTTATGAACCATTTCGTGAAAGTATATGATAATAATGATAATGTTATTATTATAATTGCGTATTTGGAATGATCATTTACTTGCCTCTACTCCGCCCTAACCACTCCCCCCCCCCCCCAAAAAAAAAAAAAAAAAAATAGAAAGAAAGACAGAAAAAACAAAAGAAAAACATAGAAAACAATAAGCTAAACGCCAAGAAAGGAAAGGAAATTATTTATTAAGAATTTTGAACAATCGGAGACAGGTAGTTTCGATGGATTAGTCTTGAGAATTTATATCCGATTTTTTTATCACTTTGTCTGACGATAACCACTAGAGAAAATGAATAAGAAAATATCTGACACTGTTTTACAGGTGGTCTAAAAGTACAACGTACTGGCCACTGCTCACCTTACGACCCGAGTTGTATTAAGACTGAATTTTCAAAGACAATGAAATAGGATTAGATTTGAAAACAAAAAGTGTAAACTGTATCCGAGTAAGGTCCTGAATGGTCATATAAATATTGATACTGATATTACATGGTCAGAGAACAGGCTAGATCAGCTACCACTTGGTGGCCAGTCCTGCGACTTGTACAACGTCACTACGATTCGCGGTTGATCGAGACTTTGCTCCAACTCTCTTGCCCAGCAATTCTGATATCGCTATTTATAAGACAGTACGGAGCCGCAATTGGGACGAATTTACTTCTTTTTTTTTTTTTTTTTGAAATTCATATCTAACCCTTTATCACTTTCTTTCAAAGTATAGATCTTAAGGTCTGCGGTGACAATATAAAAAATGAAGAAGTTCATTCTGCTTTGTTGTTACGTCATAGATCTTACAACACCTCTGCATTATGCGACCTGGGGAGCGTTTCATCAAGTGTCTTGTCGGTGATTTCTACCGGCAAATTTGCTCTCAGCCAATCAGATGCAAGGATTTCAGTAGCTTATAACAGTTATTGTAAATTGTCAGTGAAAGCAAGTTTCATGAAACGGGGCCCTGAAAACACTTTGTGTTGTCACACCTGCATAACAATATTGCTTCCATGTCACGAAATTGATCACTTTTTGACATGCCGCCAAAAAAAATGTTACCCCACGCGGGATGATTTTTATCTTGAAAAACATTTTCATATCATGCGTCAGGATCAAACGTCACCGGAGACATAAATGTTTTGAAATGTCATCCTTCTATCAGGGATGTGCGAGGAAATCCATCATTATATTTCATTACAAACAAATTATGATGTTACAGATATGGACAGGGGTAAAAAATGATTTAAAAATACCTTTGGCAAGGGACAAGCTTGGTTGATTGTTTTGGGAGAGAACAAAAGTTTTCTTGGAGGACATTTTGGCAAGAGGTAGCTAGATGAGTAGTCCATTTAAACACCAATATGGGGTGAGAATAAAGTAGTGGTGTTCGTAGTTACGGGGGGGGGAGTCTCCGCCAATCGAATGGTTTAAACAAACAAAAAACGAACAAAACAAAACAAAGAGAGAAAGAGAGGTAGAAAGAGATAGGAGAAGGCACAGTCAAAAGAAGATGCCCCTCCCTTACTCGATGGCGTTGTTCTCTCGCACTTTATCAACCTATATTGTAGTAAGACAAGTGCCACCTCCCCCTCCCCTCCCCCGACACAAGCGCCCCTTGCTAGTCCAACGCTACACCACTGAAATAAAGGGCATTACATGAAAATAGTGAATAAATTATGGCTGTATATCAACTTGTATAGGCCTACGCATGATTGGGGGCACCGGTATTACTCAGTAAATAAAATGCGAGTTCATATGGTTAACCAGGGACTAATTAGGGAGAGATTGTGCGGTGGGTGGGGGTATATCATCTTCTATTCTCTTCCTTCTACCTCCCTTTTCTTTTCTCTCCATTTCTCGTTCTTTCTTTGCATTTTTTGTTGCCATTCGATGTGGGGGGTACGTGCCCCAGTGAGCTTCCCGTAGTTACGCCACTCGAGATAGGCCTGATTACAAGTTGGAAATTTACTTGGGGCTTGTTATGTATTACAACCACATGTACAGCATTGTATAGTAGAATAGATTCGAACTGAAAAATCAGATCAGCTATTGATAACAAGTTTTATGAAACGGGGCCCGGTTAAACTATTGGCCTACGGTCCGGTGACATATATACTGGGTCACGACACTTTGAAATCTGTAATGATCACGAAGTTTATTGGCGATATTGTTGATGTTCAACAGAAGAAGTAAAATGTTTGTTGCGACGATGATGACACTCATGATAGATACCAAAATAGTAATGCCGACATAAATATTTATTGCAAACGGAAGAACATAATACTTGCTCATGAGTAATCCCCACCTCGTCCAGAAAACATTATTAGTGACAAAAGTGCAACAATAGTTCGATTTCTCATTATTCCTCCGTGGCGTTATTAAGATTGACACGTGATCTTTGAAAATGAAAATATACAGAAGCATCGAGCGTACGTCGAATAAGCAAAGGATGTTTATCATTAAGCCCAAATGTTGGATATCCTTGAAAGATAACAAAATAACAAAGAAAGGTGCAAAAACTGCGAAGTAGAAGGGCGTTTTCTCATGGCAGCTGTGTAGCCTTTTCTTGTCAGAAAAACGATGGCCGAATTTCCAAAAATGTGCCCACCTTTTGCGCCGAGCCGTCAAGAGCGCTGGATACCTTGAACGTCAGTCGCTAGCCCGTCGCTTAGGCGAGCTTAGCGGGAATGGATTTGGGTAATTTCTGCTGAGCTGCTGCGTTAATACAGTGTCAATATTTTATCATATTTGAGGAGATCTGGGGATAATTCCAGTTGCAATTAAAGTGATCAAGAGGGATATGCAGGCTCTTTGGCCCTTTACCAGTTGTTGGCAGCGTGTTGTCGTATTTTGGTTGACCTATTTTTGGTGGGCGACTATTATGGCACAAAGTGGATTTGTGAGCACGAATTACTGGAAAGTAAGAAAGAGAAAGATATTTTTAAGCCTATTGTATTTATCAAGAATACACCCCCAAATATCCCTCTCAAAATGGAGATTTTGGGGGGGGGCAATCTCAAATACATACAAAAGTATTTAACATATTCTACAGCGTTCATGGCGTGTGACAAAGTTGGAATAATACATGTAATAAAGCCAGTACAATGTATCATGTACAAAGTAAACCGAAAAGATCAGCGATTAATCCAGAGGTTTATTGCCAGTCATTGGGTCCATTGCAAATTCGTGTCAGAAAATTTCGGAGGTTTGTGTCCCCCCTCCCCCCCCCCCCCCCCGCCTTTACAAAATCCTGGATCCACCCCTGTTGTCGACTACCCAGTCTGTGTACCCAATTTGTCTAATATAATTAGCTCTATTATCTATACCTAGTCTGCTATTTATTTCTTTTTTTTAATTGATTAATTTTTTTTTTTTTTTTTTTTTTGGGGGGGGGGGATCTCCATCAAGTTCGTCAGTCCTCCATGTGGTCTAATCATAAGATATCATAGGTTCATAAAGTCTGATTAACCATGTTAACATTTGGTCTAACGATCATTAGGTGTTACTTATCGTTTTTGTCTTTTGCCTGTTTGGTCTGATATTTAGGTATTGAGACAAAGCCGTCTTTGATCCTTGTTAGGAGTTTTCTTTTGGGTCAAATGGATATTGATAAGTATAAAATAAAAGAGACCAAACGTGCACTGGACCAGCTGGTTATTAGAGTAAATGAGTAATGATGAATAACAAGTGGACAAAATGAAAAGTAGACGAAAAAACAAAAACAAAAACAAAAAACAAAAACAAAAACGAATGGAGCTCATGGGTAGACGAAGTGGGAAAATTGGGCAAATTGGAATGAGACCAAATGGCTATTTACAAAGCCAGAGGGAAAGTGAACAAAAGGTGCACCCCCTCAATTTTTGAGTACCTGGATCCACCACTGAGGAACGGTGTAATGATAGGCAATACGAGGTTACTCACAGGTGTCGCTCGCGCACTTTGAAAGAGTAGGATTATTGGAACGAATTCACCCACAAATTTTGCCGAAAATTTTCGCATGAGCAAGGATTGAAAAAGAAGTCCTTAAGAATTTTCAAATTCACCGACATACGCCCCTAGGAATTGCTCTTTTTTAAAATCTTATTTTTAGGGTCATGAGAGCACCCCCCCCCCCCTCCCTCCCTCTCATCCTCACCTCTCATCCTCACCTGTGCATCCCAATACAGGCTACGCCCTCCTTGGAGACAGTTTTACAGCAGGTCTAACCCCGATATAGATAATATCTTAAACACAAGGTAGCATTTGGAGACCGCGGACGCCACTCAAATTGCAGACGTTCCTTAACCCACGCACTGCCAAAGACTCGTTTCCTCCTATGTTTGATGGAGGAGAGCCGATGTGTAACAACTGCCTCGGTTTGTGTTTACGGAAATCTTAACAGCTGGTCTTATTACGTTTTAATCACGCTGTGCGGCGTTCCAACTTGAGCCTGTATCGTCTTTATTATTAGCTGAAGTCTAAATTTAAACGTTGGATTTTCTTCTTCGGCGATGTATCTTCTTCAGTGACCTCCATCCCTTTTCCTCCTTGGTGAGGACCGGAAAGCTTGATTAGAAGCGCGCTCCTCCATGGGTTCTTTGTCGGACTGCGCATGATCAGTGGAATTGAAAAAGCAAAGGAAGTTTACAACACGTTTAGCATGTTTAGTCACATGACTATTAATCAAAGTCTAAAACTAGAAGATGTGCATCAGAAACGTTTTGTGTCAGTGTACTTTTGTGTTAATTCTTAATTCTTCTAGACTCCATTCTCTCACTCTTCCTCTCCCTCTCTCTCTCTCTCTGTCTATCCCTCTATCTGTCTGTCTGTCTGTCTCTCTATAATATCTCTCTCTCTCGTTCTCCCTCCCTCCTTCCACCCCTCCCCTCCCCCACCGTTCTCTCTCCTCTCCTCTCTCCTTCCGCCATATGGAAATGAGTTGATATACTAGAGCGGAAAACTTTTCCAGGTAATACTCATTTACCGCTATCATCATCATTGGTTCGTATTAAACTGAATGCTTTATATCACTGAATTGATGTGTGAAGCTGCTATAAGTTTGTGAGTATTTTGTTTATTTATATATTTATTTCAAATGTTTATCCAGAGTAGCCTATTCAATTATGATAATTACATAAAAGTACAGAATTCATATACAATAAAATGAAACAGAATAAAAATTAAAACGAGAAAAAGGCACTGGTCTTTCACAGGGCTCTGCGTTATACAAGTATGAATACTTACATACTTCATGAACACAATATCATATCGTGTTTTTTTTTCAAAAACATATTACAAGTTAATACACACATTTAAACATATATAATGGGGGAAGAGAACTCAAGAAAGCAGAGGTATTAGGGAGAGAGTGTGAGAGAAGAGAGAGAGATGGGGAGTGTAAGAACAAGGAAAGGACATGCCAAGAGGAAGAAAGGTGAAAATTAGACTTAGTGACAAGGGGAGGGAGGAATAGAGAGAGAGAGAGAGAGAGACAGACAGAAAGAGAGAAATTATCACAGAGAAAATCAGTAGAAATAGACAGACTCATGAAAATACAAGAAAATATACAATCAAAATCATTTACTTATCTTAATTGAACACATACACAAAAATGAAATAAATATTATAGAATCGATGACAATGGAAAGAAGAAAAAAAAATCAAAATCAAACAGCATGAAGTGTACTCGATTATGGAATTGACCATGCTAATAATTGTGTTTCGTATATATCAAAGTGGCATATCGAATTCTCAGTATACTGAGGGAAGGGATGTCGCATGGATTATCATTATAATCCTAAATGTTCTGTGACTCGAGAAGCGATTCGCATGAGGAGAGTCTGCTTTCGAGTCTCTTACAGTCAAGAAGGTTGTTCCATCTTGTAGCTCCAGAAAATAGAAAAGAATTCTGATAATATTTAAATTTGGGAATCTACGAATCATCTTATTAGAGCGTCGGGAATTTCTCATCAATACTGAATCGGAACTATTCTATTGGAGAGTATAGATGGAGCAAAATTATGAACGAGTTTGAACATTGTGCAGCAAGCTGTTTTCCAAAAGAGTGTGTCCTATGCTGACCAGGATAATTCCTTGAATACGGCATTGGACGGAGTCTCCCATGTTAATTTGGATATTAAGTATCTTTATACGTGGAGTATAACACCTTCCACAGGAAGAAGACAGCTCAGAAAAAGAAAATAATATCAAAGTGACAGTAAACTGAAGCAGAGCCATCCATACATATGGATGGCTCTGAACCGAAGCTCCGGATGGCGCCATCTTTAACAGGATTTGAAAAGTGTCTGTGCCTCTCATTTTCCCATCATGCCCCATTCTAGTTTGCAGAAGCTTAGAATGTATCTGTAGGCAATTTTCCACATTTGCAAAGTCAAAAATATTGGTTTGAAATATAAAATGTGCCTCTTATCCAAACAAGCTGTTTGTCAAAGTTCAAAATAAAATGCAATTAATTTTCAAATTATAAACTCAATTTAGCAGTCACTGTAAGATGGCACTGTTCAAGTGTTACCAGTTTAATGAAACTTTAAACAATATCATGCACTAATAAGTTCTTTCTTGGAAAAGTTCTGACTGATCAGGTATTAAATGCTGTCAATGTTAAAATAGCGATGACTATTTGATAATGACGTCTAACACTGATAGCTTGACGTCATTCGTACGAAAAAAGAATGAAGTGAATGTATAAACTAGCAATCTTAAGGCACGTGGTGAAATTGAACGGTCTAAATTTATTTGAATGAATATTCATTTTTAACAAGTGAATCACAATAATGATAAAGGTCACGGGGCTCACAACACGTAAATCAAATGCAAAACTTGGATATCTAATATATATATAATCGTGTTTTAAACACCTGCATTTAAGGGGGAAAACTGCATATTATTCACCCCCCCCCATCCCATTCGTAATCAATGTTTTCGTAGGAAGACATAAGAGCTCATTTGTAAATATATATCATGTTTTAAAGTGTTTATTTTTAGAAGAGTAGATAAGTATATTAATTCAAAATTTATTCACATATTCATATTATGCAATAAAACATTTATATAATGTATTTGATAATTTCTATCCATCCGAAAAGTATCTTCTGATATTATTCTATAGGGCTAGGAATGTAGACCCAGATTGTTATTACATGAATTTCATATCGATAGATTTACTCTTCATTTTTTTTTTTTTTTTTTTTTAATATGAATATCAGGAGAAGAAAAAGGGTTCCTTTGTCTGACAAAACGATGAGGGGAGGTAGGCCTCTGGATTCTAATCAGGGATTGGAATATACTGCCATGGGGCTTGATGTGTCATAATAATTGTGATCTAAGGCTCTGGGGGATTAATTTCTAACAGAATGGTGGTTCGCGGCTTCAAGTGCGCAGGATCCGCGCAGTTTGGTGCGTTATGTCATATAACCGATGGCTGATACCTTTGGCTGAGGTTTTGTCCACGTCACGCGAATGACCGTCGGACTTTTACGAGAATGTCCGATCACGACCGATCAGGATTGTTTCGTTTGAGAGAGGATAGAGAGTAAGGGAGGGGGATGTAGGAAGGGAGGGTGCGAGGGAGGGAGGAAAAAGGGGAGGACGGGAAGGAGAGGGGGGTCGCAAAAGAAGTGAATTATAAAGATGACCATGAAGATGAAAAAAGGGACGATGATGATCATGAAAGAGAAGGTATGAGGATGAAGAACAAGAACAAGAAGAAAGAGAGGAGAAAATGATGGTGAAGAAAGAAGAGGATATAGGGATAGGAAGAAGAGTGTGAACAAAATAATATCATAAATAAAGAGAATTAGAGAGATACACTGAGAAACGAAGAAAAAGAGAAAATGAAATATAGAAGAGATAGAGAAGAGAGAAAATGTGATTGGGTGATAACGCCACTGCTTTCTGAAAGCAGTCAATGAACTTAAAGAACATAAGAATGAATCAGGAACGCATCATCACTAGTCATACCAAATTACAATCGACCCATCTTCTAGCTTCTCAGAAGAGTCGGAAGCGTCTCGACTTATCTCATTTCAATCTCCATCATATCATACCATAACATCCTAGAACTACATCTATGAGTAAGATCAACTCTCCATCAACTTTACCATAGCGTAAAGGTAATGGGCAGTGGAGATCGGTCATCGAGTTCGCTGGAATACCCGCTCACAAGGGAGCAGTAATTAACGAACTGGAAGAAAACTTAGTCACGGGTCAAGTGGGTGACGAAATTAGGTGGACAAGGAGAGGGCGTACCGTGGACGAGCTAACGGGGATTGCGTCGTTTCCGCCGTTTATTTGTCTATGATCTTCGTGAATTACTTATTCGTTTTATTCATCATATGCATTTGTCATATATACCCATTTTCTTATAGCCCCTTTAAACATTATAATACTAATCCCAGTACTTGAAATTGTGTCTTGAAACCTTTTCCGTTTACAAGCTGTGTCTTCATAATACTCCTGTTTCTGCCAATGTTGTTCAAATTTTCACCACAATTTATAATTATTCACGATCAATGTCTTCTTTTTCTCTAAATTTGTTGTTGTTGTTGTTCTGCTAACGATTGAAGCACCCCTCCTCTTTTTTATGCTAATTGGTAACTGATCATTTAATTGATAATTTATCTGAACGCCCCCCCCCCAAAAAAAGTTTCGTTTTGGATAAGAAACCAGCCGACCTATGGCTTTAAGTCCTATCAGTGAGACTTGGTAGTTGAGGATTAATGCCTTATCGAAGGTCACGAACGCATCGGCTTGGTTTTGAACCCATGACCTCCAATTACGAGACCACTGCTGTACCACTGAGCCGTTATTACTGCTTTATCAGTGTAAACCATAACCAAGTCAATTGAACGATGTTCTGTTATATCTATCATGTCTATGTTTCAGTTCATATATTTGTTATGTTCCTGTTCTTAATTTTCATATGTACTGTTTTTAAAAATTGTAAAAGATATATTCATGTTTGTGGTATTTCAATAAAACTCTGAAACTCTGAAACTTATTCCTCCTCAGTCAATTACAGTCTCATGATTCCGTCCAGAGATCAACAATCACTGCACTTCAAACGTGTCGAAATTCAATTTTAAAGATAAATGTGAGTTCTGGCCTGGACTGGTCATTCGATTACATTGTGAAAGACACTGTTTGCGAGGCATTGGGAAAGGTTAATGTAAATTTAGCACATAAGAATTAATGTATGCTGTGAAAGTTTGGAATCACCAAAATGAAGGAAAAGTGATTAAATCTTACAGAAAGTCACATGCACAGAAATGGGTATAAATGGGACTACACACAAATGTCAGGTGGCATGAACGTTTGGTCCCAACATTTCAGCTGTTTCTCATCATATTTCAGATATGATGGCACTTGAAGAGCAATCCTTTTCATGGGAAAGTTATCCTATGATACTTTTACTAACTAATAGAAAAACAAAAACAAACAAAAGTTCAGACATTATTTTCACCTTTACAAGAATTCAACTTTCTCTTTAATATTTCTGCGGGAAAGCTGAATATATGGCATTTGCTGGCATGGTTTGGCATCCAACTGTTACCTTTGTGGTAGATGTACATCACATGGTTACACTCAGAATAAGTACATTTTTGACATTTAAATGTTGTTTGCCACCACAATGGAAGGGGATTCAAGGGGGTAGGGAACAAATCATGTCGTTTATCAATAGATGCATGGAACTTATTCACATTTCCCGCCAAAGACAGCACCCACCCATATATCAGCTGATGCTATCTCGGGCGATTATCATGCCTTAGGCAAGGCATAAGATCATCAAATATGAAACATTTCTAGAAAACTACATACGTATTCCAGTTTTTATTCAGTATTTTCAGATACTAAGATGACATTTTGAAGAGATCGTACAGCAGCCGTGAAGCTGGTGATGGTTGTCTGTCGTAGATTCCTCTGTAGATAGTACGCGTTTCTGACATGAGTTTGAAGGTTTGCCAAGGAGAATGTAGTCATTGAGATGGCTTACGATGATGGGACAGGGGATCGGGACAGGGTTTGTAAGCTATAATGAACAAAATAGGAAGTATTGCAGATATAATGGTTCTGCTGAAATCATAGGTGTAGCAGTGTGAAACACAGTTCACAGTGTGAAACACAGTGTGAAACACAGAGTGAAATCATCTTCACACTGTTAAATTCGAGCGTTCTAACAATGTGAATCACATCTTCACATTGTGAGCGAGTAAATTCACACTGTGAAATCGAACATCACTATGTGAACAGTCTGTGGTAAAAAAAAAAAACACTGTGGAGGTGTCCACGATGTGAAATCATCTTCACACTGTTAAATTCGAGCGTTTTAACATTGTGAATCACATCTTCACAGAGTCGATTATGTGAACACACACTGTAAAAAAAATATCTGTAATTTTACAGCAAATCTGGTGTCAGCAGAGTCGCCATAACTTCTGATGTAAAAATACAGATTAGTTGTTATTTTTTCCTATGACACTGATGTACAAATAACATCAGATTAGCTGTTATGGGTAAATACAGAACTAATCTGTATTCTTTTTCCTGTAAAAATACAGATATTTTTTACAGTGCACTGTGAACACACAGTGGGGACTGTGTTCTTCAACGGGCCATGACCCCCTGTTAAAAAAAAGGTAAAAAGGGAGAGAAAAAGTCATCCACGGAACTTAGGGGTCAAGATGTCAGGCTACAAACGCCAGGGGCTGAACTATCAAATTTTAAAAGGAGAATGTAGAAATATGTAGTTTAACAGTGGAACTGACGAAAAGACAACAGAATATTCAATCGCTCACGCACGCACTCAGTCACCGAATCAATAACCCAACTGAGCATTCGACCAATTAATGTATCAACCACGTATTAAGCTTTTTTTTTTTCGATTAATATCTTAGTCTTTTCGTACTGAATGCAGGTACGACTGATGTTTGACGTGTACTCACGACAGAATCCATTTGACAAGTTTGATGGACTCTGGAAATTATAGGTCACAACTCCACGGGTCACGACGGTATGAGGAAGGAGGACTTCCCCCCGGTTCTTAGCACCTTCTGGAATGGTTCCAGTTTTCTGTCGCCAAATCTCATCTTACAATTTCGCCATCTTTATCGCAATCATTAAATATATTAATCTTACTCACTGCTTTAAGGTCAAGAGCAGTCTGTCTTCCCCTAAATGTAAATAAGACAGAGAAGTTTAACTGAATTATGGGGTAAAGCGGATTTAAAGGGGCAAAAGGTAATACACATATTTTTGGTAATAAATTTAGTTAAATTTGATTATTTGATTAATGTTTATTATGCTCATAAGGGTGGAGAATAAACCATTAGAAATGCCTACTTGGAATGCTCGTATTTTTTAGAAATCGCATGCTTAATGCTTATTATTTTGGATCAATCACCCCCCCCCCCCAAAAAAAAAAAAAAAAGTGTTCCCTCCCAATGGGTGTTTCGCGATTTTATAGTTACGATCTCCCCAGTCAGATGCCAATCAGTCCCAGGATAAACCTCTGTTTGCCTGAGCTTATTACCAGGGCTAGTAAACGTCTTCATGAGTAGATAAATGTTGAGCATGTACATTTTTTTTTGACTTCCTATATAACGTTATTCTCTTCGATTGCTAAAAGAAATTTGACAAGTTGATCTAAACAGTTATCAGAGTACAAAATACAGCGTAACAGCGATAACATTTCACTGAAGAAGTATAATGATGAATATGAAATATCATGAATATGAAAAAAGTGAATATTACCAATAGTGTAAATGTAAAACAAAATGAACTTCAAACTTCAAACTCCAAACTTCTTGTCTCCTCTATTTCATGTATCCATTTCTTTTTCTGTTATAATCATAATCATAATCATATAATGTCCTTTTAAAATTTCTTTCCGCCTTTTCAGTGATAGGTATACATTTTTCCTCGTCTGACTGACTTAATTATGGAGGGTGGGCATGTGTGCATGTGTGCATGAGGGGGTAGGGGTGTATGTGTAACTGCAGGGGCGGCGCTACAGGGGGGCAGGGGGGCGGCCGCCCCCTATCGTTTTTCAAGCGAGCAAAAAAAAAAAAAAAAAGAGGAAGAAGGGGGAAAAAGGAGAAAGAGAAGGGGAAATGGAGAAGAGAAGGCTAGGCCATGCAATTATGACATAACTGTTATAGTCCTATTTGTTATTTCAAGACCCTCGACGTGCGACGTTGCTATACGCGTCATTTTGCCCCCCCCCCCTGTTTAAATACCCTGGCGCCGCCCCTGTGTAACTGTGCACCTCTTCTTTCTCTCTGTCGTCTGTCTGTCTCTCTCTCTCTCTCCACCCATCACCCATTCATCCTCTCCCTCTAATTATGTAATTGTTCCTAACTGTCATGAAAATAAAAAAAACATCCCCAGTATTTTCCTGTCAGTATAAGATTTCCTCACTGCCAAACCACCGAAACCACAATGGCCACTGCTGACTGGTCACTCACTATGTTGCGTCTATGGATATATATATATCCATGGTTGTGTCTGATTCCTTTTTTCATTCATGTTGACGTCTATATGAGTATATCACACATAAGATCGTGCAAATTACTCTGCAGCTGCTTTCCCCCAAAAACACCCCTTTAAACAAAGAGATCAGAAATTGCTTATTATGACCAATCAGCTATTAAAAGCCCCGTGACGTCATGAAAACATAAAGACAATCTTCTCCATGATGCATAGGTTTATGGGCCTAATTTTGTTAGGGGGTGCGGGGCCATACGTCTGTTGCCTGACATGCCTGAATATCAACTTTCCATTATCTAAATTTTGTAACAAAGCGAAGCAAGTGAGCAAAATATTGACTCTACATTTTGAAAGATAATGGGATTTTCCCCCATCAAAATATACAAATAAATACTCAAAACAAATAATTAGCAGCTGCCACTCCTGCAATAATATAAGGGGATTGTTGCCCGAATATTACCATGGTAATTTCAAAGTACCAGAGGAAGGGGCTGCAGACCTCTGCACCTACCCCTTCTTGGTTCATACGCCTAAAGCCCACCGCACACTACACGATCGGTCTGCGATCCGATATCGGAAGAAAATGTAATAGCATATGATATAAACATATAAATACCTAGAATATTTTTGATTGAGGTTCTGAATAGCCGTATAGAGAATAACATTTGTAAATGCGAACATGAGTGAGTGACATTAACAAATAAGAACGAAGCGTGACTGGCCTCGAAGAGACATTTCGCCGTGAGAAAAAAAAATATCCCTTCTGTTTCTCTCTTCTCGATGTCCGTCTGGCAAATACACGTAAACCATCATGACCATATAAATAAGAACAGCTTTTAAGACCAAATCATATTTACTCGGTGGGTACATGTCAGTTGTTTAGGTCCGTAATAGTTAAGACTAATTTTTGTATCTTTAAGTGGTATAGTAGTACCTTTAAAGAACGAAATATAACCTACAGGCTACCGTTGTCCAGTGTTAGCTCCACTGGAAGCCGTGTTTATTATGGCAATGACATTGGACTGCATCACAGCATGTGAAAAAGGGCGCGGCTCTTGTTTTGACGGGAATAATAAAAGACGCGCCCATTTATAAACGTTTCCATGACAACAAAAATGGTTGTGTTGTGAATCAAAGTTGAGTACAATCAACGTCTTTACAATCAACGTCTTTAGGCGGTCAGTAATCCAGGATTTTGAAATACAGGGGGCGCCCCTAAACTTTATACCTTATAGGATCTCCCCCCCCAAAAAAAAAGATATATATATATATATATATATATATATATATATATATATACACATATATACATATATACATATTATATAATAATAATAATAATAATAATAATAATAATAATAATAATAATAATAATAATAATAATAATAATAATAATAATAATATTTTTTTTTCTTTTTCTTTTCTTGTATAAACTTGTTTTCTATAATAACAAAAACAAATAAATAGTAATAATAATAATAATAATAATAATAATAATAATAATAATAATAATAATAATAATAATGATAAATAAATACATAAATAAACAAATAAATGTAATAAAATATTTCTTTAAAATACAGGGGGCGTCTCCAGTACTCCCATTATACCCCCAACCGTGCTTTCTCTTTATTCCCCACTACCCATGGCTATGGAAATGTATATCAATAAAGCCAATTCACTGATAATTACTCAGTGAATCGTCTTCAATAACATGAATGTTATATGTATGTTTTATTTCTAAATATATTTTCGATGATGATCATACTTTCGAAAGAAAACAACGTAATCATCATGATCATCTGATCATGCTTTTTAAGTTTTCAAGATCATGTCTGACTTCGCATAAACGCATCTTGAAATCAAACGCAATTATTAAATCAGTTATTGGAAATCGCATTATACATGGGCTTATACTAACTCACATTGTCGGCCTCTCCATAATTTTCTTTATGGGTGTACAGACAGTGTGATTAAGGATGTAAACGTTTATGCTGTAGGCGCTTTTACACTTTTCATGCCATCAATACGCGCTATTAATTAAGCCATGTATAACGATATCCTTCCGGATTGTTTTAATTAGGAGCGTTAATGACCTCTGGAAACAGAAGGAAGAAAGTGCAAAGACATTACTGACCAAACACAGTGATCCCTCGATGATCTATCCATGGAGATCCGATCGTACGACAAATGATTCAACGACAAATTATCCGGGGGTCCATTTCCTACACTACGACACTAGTCCAGAAATATTTTTCCTCGGCCGTACGGATTCGGGGACACGCCATCTTCGGCTTGGAGCAGGTAGGGTCGATCGCGTGGAGAGATATGATTGTACCAGAATTTTTTACTAGTACGACCAAGAGGTTACTAGGCAAGCTTGCCTAAAACTCCTTGGTACGACACATGCCACTCCAGGGACGCTCCCCGATCAATTTCCTACATTACTGAATTCCTAACCTCAACCCTGGAACAAAAACTTTACCCCAAACATGACGCTGACCTGAACGAAAACCCAATTCCAACTTTAACCCTAACCACTAGCGTACCCAAGGGGAGACAGAAAAAAATCCCCCCTTTAGACCTTTTTGTTTTTTGTTTTTGTTTTTGCTTTTGCACTGGTCAGAGAATTCTGGACCCCATAAAAATATGATACCTAACCCCCCCCCCCCCCCCCCCCCCCCCCACTGAGCGAATTTTGGAGGGCTGGCGAGACGAAAGAAATACGGACCTACCTTTTCGAACTAAGACCTTTTTTTTTTTTTTTTTTTTTGTTTGCTTGTCAGAGAATTATGGAGCAGAACATCTGATTCCCCCCCCCCCCCCTAGTGAATGAATTTTTGAGGGCTAGGGAAAAGGAAAAAAAATTGTCGTCTGGGGGGAAAACACATATTTGTATTTCCTTACCAATTTATTATAGGCCATAAGTGATTGTATTTGCAAAAAGGGTAGGGGCTCTCTTTTATCCGAAGGTTCGCATTTCCGAAAATGAATTAGCGTTCATTATTCCGAAGGTTCGTAATTGCAAAAAAAATGATGTAGGTTTTTATTACATTTTCGGAATTATGAACCCTATATCATTTTCGGAATTACGAACCTTCCGAATTATGAATCTTAGGAGTAACGAAGCTTCAGAGGATTAGAATCTTCGGAAAAACGACGTGTAACCTGCAAAACAAGATCCCTACTTATGGTAGGGCGGCATAGCTTGGAAATGTGCACGTTTGTCTAAAAGCACCAAATTTGGCACATGTGTTAAGAATTCCATTCTGAACAATATTTGATATGGAAGCACTTTCAAAAACGCAATTTTGAGGGAATTTCGGGCTAAATTGTAATGGAATTCCTGTACAGTTTAACAAACAAATCACCTGTAAAAAAAAAAAAAAAAAAAAAAAATTGGACCCTACCAGATGGGAGTCTGTACCACGGCCCCGATCAATTCAATGAGAAATTTGGTACTTCCAGTCACGGCCGTTAGGTTCTAATATTTTTAGGACAAATACTTAATGGACGATAAATTTTACAGAGATATATAGACGAAAGGCTTATTGCTGCTAGGCCTACGTTATTTAGAGTTGACAATAAAAATTGTGATCCCGACGTTTGATTAGTCTAAAAAGAGCTTGGAATTAGGGTTGGAAATGTCGTAAAACTAATAACATCAAAGTTAGGATATGGTGCTTGAAACAGTTTTGTGCAAATTTTAGTCCAATGTTTCTAGACAGCGGGTAAAAAAATCATCAAAATACGATCATTTAACGGGACTGCAGAATTGTCTTATTATCGGAGGGAAAGTTTCCACTTTTAGGCCTACCTAAACCAGAGCCCTTCACAATAGTCAATAGGTTCAAACATTATCATGAAATTTTTTTTCAACCTGAATGAAGGCATGTACACACTCTTGAGGATCTGAAGTGCTCTAGAATGAAAAGTTTTACAAATCGAAAAGGTAAATCGCCCCCCCCCCCCGAAATTGAAAGTCACGATAGACAGAATTGATGACGATTTCAGAACCTCTTCTAATATAAGAGAGAAAAGGGTAGCAATTACTTAGGCTTAGACTTTGAATCACCCATGTAAATAAAATGGAAAGCGTAAAACTAGAAACGCAAAGATTTTTTTATATCATTTATAAAGAGGTGTCAAGAAGGTCGACGGTTTTATGGTGCAGAATCGTCTTATTTATGGAAGGGGCGGGGATACCCTCATCCATTTCAAATCAGTTATATGCGAGTATATTGTTTGCGTTCTGGCGCTCTTGATAGAATTTTGTTTTTATATTCTTCTTGGCTCTGCCACGGCACCTCAAAATTGTCGGCTCATTACGCCATAAGGCAGTACACATATATATGGAAAAAGCGATGCATAATTATGCCCCCTTGTGACTCCCCTACCCCTCCCGTTCAGTTTTCCCCTATCAGTGGCGTATCTAGAACTTCACAAGGGGCAAAATGTCTGAGCCGATGGTGATCCAGAAAAAAATTTGCTTTTCCAGGCTCTAATTTGCGTGGGTAATGGGAGGGTAGAACGTCAGCTGTTACTTCAATTCATATTTCCTTAATTTACATTAAAATCATAATTTTCATTTAATAACCTCCTTCTATTTTTTGATCCATTTTTTGATTTATTAGTATTGGCACAATAAATTCATACTAGCTAATTGCAAACGAGCAAAGCGGGGGAGAAAAAAATGGCCACATTCCATCTTGATTGAAAGTGTTTTGATTCTTTCTCGTTCATTCAAAAACCATACTTATTTGTATATTTTAAGATATTGCAGAATATATTTGAATTAGTTACAGAGCAGAGGTGTTCAAATTCCCCATTGTTTGGCTTCATGTGTGCCACAAGGTTAGCAATGCTTATTTTTTTGATGGTTGGCTTAACAGCATCTACTCAGTATTGTTAACAAATTATTCCTTGATTTAAAAGCAGTTTGGATATATAAAATTTATATAGAAATGATTGATTCACAGTGACTGAAATGTGAGTGAACTTTTTTTGGGGTTCAGAATCTGTCAGGGGGTGGGGGGGGGGGGGGGATTTGCCCTACTTGTCAAAAACGCTATAGTGGCCCCGATTATTGTAGATGTGTTATATACATTATGATTATGGAGGTGAGTTATAAACATTATGATTTATTATCATCGTTTGTATAATGATGATTTTTACGTGTTATCCGGGTGTTATCCAGTTGTTATCCGGGTGTTTCCAGGTGTTATCCAGGTGTTATCCAGGTATTATCCAGGTGTAATCCAGGTGTTATCCAGGTGTTATCCCGGTGTTATCCAATTGTCATCCGGGTGTTATCCAGCTGTTATCCAGCTGTTATCCAGGAGTTATCCCAGTGTTATCCTGGTGTTATCCCGGTGTTATACTGGTGTAATCCCGGTGTTATCCAGGTGTAATCCGGGTGTTATCCAGGTGTTATACAGGTGTTATCCTGGTGTTATCCAGGTGTTATCCCGGTGTAATACTGGTGTATTCCAGGTGTTATCCACCTATTATCCAGGTGTAATCCAGGTGTTATCCAAGTGGTATCCGGATGTTATCCATCCCGGTGTTATCCAACTGTCATCCGGGTGTTATCCAGCTGTTATCCAGGAGTTATCCCAGTGTTATCCTGGTGTTATCCCGGTGTTATACTGGTGTAATCCCGGTGTTATCCAGGTGTAATCCGGGTGTTATCCAGGTGTTATACAGGTGTTATCCTGGTGTTATCCAGGTGTTATCCCGGTGTTATACTGGTGTATTCGAGGTGTTATCCACCTATTATCCAGGTGTAATCCAGGTGTTATCCAAGTGGTATCCGGATGTTATCCATCCAGGTGTTATCCAGGTGTTATCCGGGTGTTATCCAATTGTCATCCGGGTGTTATCCAGCTGTTTTCCAGGAGTTATCGCGGTGTTATCCTGGTGTTATCTCGGTGTTATACTGTTGTAATCCCGGTGTTATCCAGGTGTAATCCGGGTGTTATCCAGGTGTTATCCAGGTGTTATACAGGTGTTATCCCGGTGTTATCCAGGTGTTATCCCGCTGTTGTAGTGGTGTAAACCTGGTGTTATCCAGGTGTAATTTAGGTGTTATCCAGGTGTTATCCAGGTGTAATCTAGGTGTTATCCAGGTGTAATCCCGGTGTTATCCAGATTTTAAACAGGTGTTATTCAGGTGTTCTCCTGGTATTATACTGGTGCAATCCAAGTGTTACCCAGGTGTTATCCTGGTGTTTTAGTGGTGTAAACCTGGTGTTATCCAGGTGTAATTTAGGTGTTATCCAGGTGTTATCCAGGTGTAATTTAGGTGTTATCCAGGTGTAATCAGGGTGTTATCCAGGTGTTATCCCAGTGTTATAGAGGTGGAAACCTAATGTTATCCAAGTGCTATCCAGGTGTAATCCGGGTGTTATTCAGGTGGTATCCAGGTGTTATCCATGTGTTAATCCGGGTGTAATCCGGGTGTTATCCAGGGTTTTTTCAGGTGCTATCCTGGTGTTATCCCGGTGTTATCCATGTGTTATCCCGGTGTTATACTGGTGTAATCCCGGTGTTATCCAGGTGTAATCCCAGTGTTATAGAGGTGGAAACCTAATGTTATCCAGGTGGTATCCAGGTGTAATCCGGGTGTTATCCAGGTGGTATCCAGGTGTTATCCCTGTGTTAATCCGGTCGTAATCCTGGTGTTATCCAGGTGTTATCCCAGTGTTATACTGGTGTAACCCGGTGTTATCCAGGTGTAATCCAAGTGGTTTCCAGGTGTTATCCAGGTGTTACACAGGTGTTATCCCAGTGTTATCCAGGTGTAATCTGGGTGTTATCCAGGTGTTATCCTGGTGTTGTAGTGGTGTAAACCTGGTGTTATCCAGGTGTTATCCAGGTATAATCCAGGTGCTATCCAGGTGTTATCCAGGTGTTATCCCGATGTTATACTGGTGTAATCTTGGTGTTATCCAAGTGGTTTCCAGGTGTTATCCAGGTGTTATCCAGGTTTATCCCGGTATTATCCTGGTGTTATCCCAGTGATATACTGGTGTAATCCGGGTGTTATTCAGGTGTTATCCAGGTGTTATCCAGGTGTTAACCAGCTGTTTTCCAGGTGTTATCCAGGTGTTATCTGGGTGTTATCGAGGTGTCATCCAGGTGTTATCCTGGTGTTACAGTGGTGTAAACCTGGTGTTATCCAGGTGTTATACAGGTGTTATACAGGTGTTATCCAGGTGTTCTCCTGGTATTATACTGGTGTAATCCAGGTGTTATCCAGGTGTTATCTAGGTGTTATCCTGGTGTTACAGTGGTGTAAACCTGGTGTTATCCAGGTGTTATCCAGGTGTAATTCAGGTGTTTTTCAGGTGCTATCCTGGTGTTATCCCGGTGTTATCCAGGTCTTATCCCGGTGTTATACTGGTGTAATCTGGGCGTTATCCAGCTGTTATCCCGGTGTTATCCAGGTGTTATCCCAGTGTTATACTGGTGTAACCTGGTGTTATCCAGGTGTTATCAAAGTGGTTTCCAGCTGTTATCCAGGTGTTATACAGGTGTTATCCCGCTGTTATCCAGTTGTTATCCCGGTGTTATATTAGTGTAATCCAGGTGTTATCCAGGTGTAATCCGTAGGGTTATCCAGGTGCAATCCAGGTGTTATCCAGGTGTTATCCAGGTGTTATCCCGGTGTTAAAGTGGTGTCAACCTGGTGTTATCCAGGTGTTATCAAGGTGTTATCCAGGTGTTATCCAGCTGTTATCCAGTGTTATCTAGGTGGTATCCAGGTGTAATCCCGGTGTTATACCGGTGTAATCCAGGTGTTATCCAGGTGTTATCTGGGTGTTATCCAGGTGTTATCCAGGTGTTATCCCGGTGTTAAAGTGGTGTAAACCTGGTGTTATCCAGGTGTTATCCAGGTGTTATCCAGGTGTTATCCAGGTATTATACTGGTGTAATCCAGGTGTAATCTGGGTGTTATCCAGGTGTTATCCTGGTGTTGTAGTGGTGTAAACCTGGTGTTATCCAGGTGTTATCCAGGTATAATCCAGGTGCTATCCAGGTGTTATCCAGGTGTTATCCCGATGTTATACTGGTGTAATCTTGGTGTTATCCAAGTGGTTTCCAGGTGTTATCCAGGTGTTATCCAGGTTTATCCCGGTATTATCCTGGTGTTATCCCAGTGATATACTGGTGTAATCCGGGTGTTATTCAGGTGTTATCCAGGTGTTATCCAGGTGTTAACCAGGTGTTATCCAGGTGTAATCCCGGTGTTATACCGGTGTAATCCAGGTGTTATCCAGTTGTTATCCCGGTGTTATAGTGGTGAAAACCTTATGTTATCCAGGTGTTATCAAGGTGTAATTCGGGTGTTATCCAGGTGATATCCAGGTGTTATCCAGGTGCTATCCAGGTGTTATCCAGGTGTTATCCAGGTGTTTTTCAGGTGCTATCCTGGTGTTATCCCGGTGTTATCCTGGTGTTATCCCGGTGTTATATTGGTGTTATACTGGTGTAAACCGGTGTTATCTTGGTTATCCAGGTGTTATCTAGGTGTTATCCGAGTGTTATCTGGGTGTTATGCAGGTGTTATCCAGGTGTTATCCCGGTGTTATACTGGTGTTATCCAGGTGTTATCAAGGTGTTATCCAGGTGTTATCCAGCTGTTATCCAGTGTTATCTAGGTGGTATCCAGGTGTAATCCCGGTGTTATACCGGTGTAATCCAGGTGTTATCCAGTTGTTATCCCGGTGTTATAGTGGTGTTGTCCTGGTGTTATACTGGTGTATTCCCGGTGTTATCCAGGTGTTTTTCAGGTGCTATCCTGGTGTTATCCCGGTGTTATCCTGGTGATTTCCAGGTGTTATCCAGGTGTTATCCCAGTGTAAACCTGGTGTTTTCCAGGTGTAACCCATGTGTAAATCGAGTGTTATCCAGGTGTTATCCCAGTGTTATATTGGTGTTATACTGGTGTAAACCGGTGTTATCTTGGTTATCCAGGTGTTATCCAGGTGTTATCCGAGTGTTATCTGGGTGTTATGCAGGTGTTATCCAGGTGTAATCTGGGTGTTATCCAGGTTTTATCCAGGTGTTATCTCGGTGTTAAAGTGGTGTCAACCTGGTGTTATCCAGGTGTTAACCAGGTGTAATCCAGGTGTTATCCAGGTATTATACTGGTGTAATCCAGGTGTTATCCGGTGTTATAGTGGTGGTATCCAGGTGTTAACCAGGTGTTATCAAGGTGTTATCCAGCTGTTATCCAGCTGTTATCCAAGTTTATCCAGGTTTTATCCTGGTGTTATCCAGGTTTTATCCAGGTTTTATCCCGGTGTTATACTGGTGTAATCCAGGTGTTATCCAGGTGTAATCTGGGTGTTATCCAGGTGTTATCCAGGTGTTATCCCGGTGTTAAAGTGGTGTAAACCTGGTGTTATCCAGGTGTTATCCAGGTTTTATCCAGGTGTTATGCAGGTATTATACTGGTGTAATCCAGGTGTTATCCCGGTGTTATAGTGGTGGTATCCAGGTGTTAACCAGGTGTTATCAAGGTGTTATCCAGGTGTTATCCAGGTGTTATCCAGGTTTATCCAGGTTTTATCCTGGTGTTATCCAGGTTTTATCCATGTGTTATCCCGGTGCTATACTGGTGTAATCCCAGTGTTATCCAGGTGTAATCCGGGTGTTATCCAGGTGTTATCCCGGTGTAATCCTGGTGTTATCCCGGTGTTATACTGGTGTAAACCGGTGTTATCCAGGTGTAATCCAAATGGTTTTCAGGTGTTCTCCAGTTGGTACTGACGACCTTCCTTTTAAGATCGCTTATGGCATTTTGTCATACAAGCACAACACGGGTTTTTTCAGAACATCAAATTAATCCTTAGCTCCAAAATTAAACAGAATTTTTTCTTTTCTTTTTTTTTATCACCCCATCGACGACATGTGATAGTGTGGACGCGTCCCAAGACACCATTCTATAACGAAAAAGGAAGGGACGAAAAGCATATTCTACTCTATGCGTGAAGTTATTTCATCAAATGTCCATTTCTCCTTGGTTTTGAACAAGACATCAAATTTGAGTGGTAAAACAGAAAAGAACAGTAACAAGATATTACCTCCTCAGTAGCTAATGAATGTATTAATTCCTGTTTAATTGTTGTCTCCGGATGATCACGTGATGCAATCCAATTTAGTAGTGCAAAAGCTAAGTTCTATAAATCTAACAAACCAAAAAACAAATTCTCATTTCAAGGCACCAGAAGCTACCAAGCTTGTAAGATAAGCTAAAGTGCACTGCTATTCATATTCCTTTTATTATTTAATTCAAAGGAAAACAGATTATCATTCTGCTTTGCGACAAATAAAATTGGGGATGCTGGTTAAAAAACTCCTGAAGGCTACTAAAACATAAAACTTCAAGACGATACCAAATCGTAAATACAGTTAAACGTCGTTTTCAGAAGGTTCATAATTCCGAAGGGTAGTTACTCCGAAAGTTCATAATTCCGAAAATGAAATAGGGTTCACAATTCCGAAAATGAAATAGAACCCTACATTATTTTTCGGAATTACAAACCTTCAGAATAGTGAACCCTCTTTTATTTCCCGACTTATGAACCCTGATTCATTTTCGGAAATACGAACCCTATTTCATTTTTGGAATTATGAACCTTCGAAATGACGAATATTCGGAAAAACGAACATTCGAAAAAACGAGTGCCCTTCCGTAAATACTTCTGACATATCTATCCTCTAACTAATTTTCGGAGTATATCATTAAAGGCACATTCTCTGAACAAAAGGGGGCAAAATCAATAGGTTATTACAAACCCCATCATGATTTGCGAATTTTATGGCTAAGAAAATATTTAGTCATCTAATGGACCATTTTCGTAATGCAGTCAAATTTAAACACTCTGTCCTCGTAACGAAATATTATATGCACCTGCTACAAAATATTGTATTTCAATAGCCGGAATGCAAATTGAATATGTTTATTGTTGCTAGGTCGAACAAACATTATGACTTGCGCGACATAACAACATGCAATTTGCAGTATATTGAAATGCAGTTGTATCTGGGGAGCGTTTCATCAAGCGTTTTGTCAGTGATTTTTACCTACGACTGTTATAAGCTACTAAAATCCTTGCATCTGATTGGCTGAAAGCAAATTTGTCAGTAAAAATCAATGACAAAATGCTTGATGAATCGCTCCCCAGGTGAATGAAACAATTTTGTCACTAGACACCTGACAGACAAAAATATAGACATTGAATTTATATACATTACGAAAACGGCATATTACTAATAGCTATTCAAGTCAGCGACAACAGTTGTTGTCGACACATTCAACAGTGATTTGAAGTTGACTGTGATAACTTCATTGTTGTTGCTGTTCAATGGCAAAAGTGTTAGGTACATCCCACTGAATTCTTCGGATTTGAAATCACAAATTATTTTTCTCACCTTTCCCAGAACTCAAACCTTCCCTTTAAAGGAACTTCAAATGGTAACCTTGTGCAATGGTGTTGATTATTCGCAATTATTATCATTTTCGTAGAATCTTCTTAAAACAGTCTTGAAGTAACGTATGGTACTAACATAATACTACAGATCTGAAATTACCATTAAAAACTGTCATCAATATCTCTCTGCGCCAATGTAGCTCAAAATGAACGTCACATATCTCTTCTAAAACTAGGACTTTTATGAATTGATTCGGATTCGTTTTTGCTTCGAAAAACTGAACCCGAAATGGTAAGAAGTGGCGTATATTATGAAGAAGAATGAAGAAGAAGAAGAAGAAGAAGAAGAAGAAGAAGAAGAAGAAGAAGAAGAAGAAGAAGAAGAGAGAGATAGAGAGTGAAAGAGACGGGGGGGGGGTTAAAGATTATTCTTTTCTGTAAAAGTTCTCATTTTCAGCAGACATTGTACGGCCTGCCGTGCGCAATTTACTGTTGTACACCTATTTCAGAAATACTCTGTACTGTAGGATGTCAATAACGATATCAAATTTATTGGACCGACATAAAATGGAAGTTTACGAAACTCGGTTTGCTACTCGCCAACGGCAAAAATATGGGAGCGGTTAACCCAGAGCGCGTTGATAGAGAGAGTTGTGACACGCGCATAACAAAGCCTACGTGTACGTACGCGGTCTTTGTTTAAAACATGGCGGATCATGGAGCTCCCAATAGTTCCCTTTCACGTACATTCTCTATGGGAGGGAACTATTTGAATAAATCAGAAAACGCACATTTCGTTTCACCATTTGAGACAGATTTTTAAATAGTTTTTTGTTGGTTGTTTGAGGGGAGGGGGTTATAGGCAGACCAAGATTTTCTGTCAATGCGAACGCTCCATTCGGATAGATGCAAACAAAAAATCTTCCGGGGTCCAGTTGGTCAAGAGATAAAGGAGAGGAGGGGATATGTTCGCGGTACGAAGAAGCCGTCACTTTGGGCCAGTGGCGTATCTAGGTATTCTGGTGCCCGGGGCAGACCATCAAATCTGTGCCCCTCCCCCATGCCCAAACTCAGATTAATGAGCGTTTTTAATTTAGAAATGATGGCACTACGTGAAAATGAGTTTTGATGCACATAACCCGTGTTGCTCCCTCGCTTATACCGTAATTCATCAAATTTAGGCCAACAACCCCGGGTTTTGAAGCACATAACCCGGGGTTGTTGGCCTAAATTTGATGAATTACGGTATGAGCGAGGGAGCAACGCGACCGAGCGGCAGACCTTTTTTTCCTTTTCAGCCTTCAAATTGAAATTTCTTATGTATTTTTCCCTTAGAAAAAAAAATCCGAGGGAATAAGGCGACCTAGCTTATAGATTATTTTTTAAAGTTTTAACATTCCTATTTTGAGGTGCAAAATGAGTGAAAACCCTGAAGATATATATCGAGGAATTTAGCAAGGCAATTGCAAGGCAATTTTATGACTACTTTCGAATGTTCTATACTTTGAAAGTGCTTTTTAGGCACCGTCTGGGGGCGTAAAATTTCACAAGCTCCTAATGCGGGGGGGGGGGGGCAAAGCAACTAGAGTCAATTAATGTTTAACACTTTATAAACGCCATGGAGGGGACGAAATAGCTAGATGCTGAACATATTTATGCAAGGGAGCAAAGCGACCGAGCTTTAGAAAATTTTTCGTATTTTAAACCATGTAAACACGATTTCTTACTCATTTTGTCCTTGACTGGGGCGCAAATAACTCTCAAAGACCATAAATTTTCTTGTATTTCTCCCCCTTTTCTTTCTCCAATTTTTTCGTTTTTTTGCGCCCCCTTCAAGTGCTGCCCGGAGCACTTGCCCCCTCTGCCCCCCCCCCCCCCCCCGTAGACACGCCACTGATTTGGGCGGAGATAATAACCACACGGCGATTCCGGTTAAAGAGGAAGTGCCGTGGGGCTACGGCGCACATCAAATATCATCTTATCAAACTTGTTCTAGTCAACAACTGCAAGATGGAGTTCTGGTTAAGCAGTTACAATAGGAAATAAACTATTGAAGCAAACTGGAAAAGGTTGGTTACATAGTACGTACGAATTGATCTAGACATGGGCGCAAATCCAGGGGGACAGGGGAGGAAAACTAGACCCCGAAAATGTGATAACCTTTTTTTTTTTTTTTTTTTTTTTTTTTTTTGGGGGGGGGGGGTTGTCAGAAAAATGTTTTCAGACATTTCGGACAGGTACAAAAGTTAAGGCATGTGGTGACCCCCCCCCCCCCCGTATTTCAAAATGGATTTGCGCCACTGGATCTAGATACTGTGAGATGTTTGAATGACCAAAATTTATGATAAGAAAATATTTCAGTCTTGCTGAAAGTCACACGCACTGCACACAGAAATAAGTATACGGGACTATACATACATGTGGCGTGAATGAGTGGTCGAAACCTTTCACATATTTCTCGTCATATTTTGAGTATGAGGGTATTCGAAGAGCAAATTATTTTTAGGTGGCCTTTCTTTTAGTATTCTTCCAAAGTGACATTAAAAAAAAAAAAAAGAATGAAAAAGCTC
Source organism: Heliocidaris tuberculata (assembly GCA_025618425.1). NCBI lineage: Eukaryota > Metazoa > Echinodermata > Echinoidea > Camarodonta > Echinometridae > Heliocidaris > Heliocidaris tuberculata. Next base: position 18,966,438 of record CM046844.1, on the reverse strand, counting down.
ACAAATTATTTGTCACCTTAACCACGGATCTCAACCTTTGGACAGGATCGAGAAGTTCGTGAATGGTCATCTACATGACATGATATGACACACTGGTATAACCTTTGTATGTGATTGCATCAAACACTCACATATTGATCTATTTTTTTTATCTTGAGTAATAAGAAATTCCATCTCAGTCATGTCGACCGAAAAGTACCTAATCACTATCTTAATTGATGACCTAACGACCTGTACATGATATGATTATATAAAAAGATAAAGACAGAAGAACTGTGAAATGAGAAAGAAAGAGTAAGAAAATGAGTGGGGAAAAAATAAAAGAATAACAATAGTTTCTTTACTTTTAATCGGTATATTTGATGATTTTTACGACAGAAGTTTTCGGGCAAACTTATAATTCACATCCCCATGAAAAAACTTTTGTTATAGAAAAGAAATTTAGATGAATAACAATTTGCAAAAGAATTATCCCATCAAACTTAATGAATTGTTGCAACTATAGCTTTGTCAGGCCGACAAAATATTTTTTACTCGTTGTTCGCAGTTTTAACAAAGGCATGAAATTAGGGAGTGGTAATAAAGAAAAAAATGATGATTGTGTGGTGTTAGTCATGATTATTTTTGATATTCACAATGCACAGTTAACAAGAGCATGAAATCGCCATTAGTGAAGGTGGCACGTTAATAGACCGAGAACGTGATGTTATTGTAGGCTTAATGTTATAGTAGTCTCCTTAGGCTATGTTGTAATTGTTAATAAGTGCAAACCTGAATATTGGAGAATGATTACAAGAGCAACAAAAAGAAAAAAAACACATAAAAACGAGAAACTCAGCAGGTGTGACGGCGGATCTGGTGCGCCAAGCATTTTGCGTCTGATGTATACAGCGACGGGCATCGTTTGCATCTATACACTGGTGCCGTGCTAGTAGACCCTGTCCTGACAGTATTCCAAATACTTTTGAATTCAGTCTGTGAATGAAAATGATTTTTAAAATGGATTCTACGGACCTGAGGGAACCGCAGTTCAAGAAAGAAAAAGAACATCTTGCCATTTATGTTAATTATGTAAATATCAAAAATATTATCTTTAACCAGCTGATTCCAAATTCAAGGTTAAAAAAAAAAATCACAGGATTATTTCCCTGACCATCTTTCGCGTGACTCTGTGACTTCGCGGACCTGGATATTTTCTACATGAGTTGAAGAATTGAATAGTTTGCAGAATTATGCTTGACAAGCTAAAATGATGAATCCGTTCACCATTTGGCTTTGCCTTGAAGTAAATTTTTGAATGGAACCCTAATACAGTTAGTATGATGGATATTTTAATGGCAGATGCAGGGGCGGCGGAACGTCGGGCTCGGACAATGGAAGTGGAGGGGCATCTTTCGTCCTCCAAACAAAAGGTGCCCCTCCACTTCCATTGTCCGAGCCCAACGTTCCGCCGCCTCTGGGCAGAGGTACAGGATCAGCGTTACAAAATTTCCCCAGGTGTCTGATTTTAGACTTGATAATATATTGTATGAATAGTCATTTCGTCTCCTATTTATTGGCTCCTTTTTTTTTTCTTCACAAAGACAGCCATACAAATCATACTCAATACCTCGCATTTTGTTCACCAAACCTCTTCGGCAATATGGTGTGATTTCCTTTGATCAACATGTCTTTTACGACCTTGCCCTCGATCCCGATAGACAGTGTTGCTTAAGGTGAAGATCAATGCTTCAAAATAAGGCATATCTTCATTTTGATTTTCAATCAATGCAAATTTGTTTTTATTTTTTTTAATTTGATTTGATTTGATTTATTAATTTAAACACGGTAAAAGCCAAATGCAGCTACTTGGCTGATCACATGCACAAACAATATGAGAAGGATGATATATAAATCATAGAAATTATAGAAATTAAGATAAAACCTGGAAAAAAAATTTGCAAATCATAGCAAAATGAACAAGTTTAGTAAGGTAACATGTGAAAAAAAAAATGTTCTCCAGACTAAACAGACCGAAACGTCTATTTCAATCCAGAAGGGCGTTAACTCTGTACAAATTATGGGACATTACGCGCTTCTGGCTCCAAACAGACGAAAGTACATGTAACATGAAAGGAAACATCTTGTCAACATTGAAATACATACAAAGCAATGATAATAATGGAATATACGGCACCAGACTATTGCAAAATGGGAATACTGTGACAATTAAAGTGGCATTAAACTGGTTAAACTTAAGCAGCGCCATCTTACAGGTGACTGCTAAATTAAGATTATAATTTGGAAATTAATTGCATTTTATTTTGAATTTCGACAAACAGCTTGTTTGGATAATAGGCACATTTCATATATATCAAACTATCATTTTTTTGACTTTGCAAATGTGGAAAATTGCCTACAGGTACATTCTAAGCTTCTACAAACTAGAATGGGGCAGGATGGGAAAATGAGAGGCACAGACACTTTTCAAATCCTGTTAAAAGATGGCGCCACTAGGCGCTTCAGTTTACTGTCACTTTAAAATGCCTGCTGTCATTCACGAGTTATCGAACAAAAGCCCATTGTTTTACAGTCATATACAATTTGTATGTACCACTGTATTTCAATGTTCAGATGTTGACAAGACATTCATTTTATGTTTCATAAAACGAACTCTTTGTATATTCCCTCCAAAAACATTTACAATGATAGAGTATTAACATTAAACTATGACTAATTCTTAAACATCAGTCTTCCCTTGATACAGTTTAGTAGTGACTCATTAGAAGTGTATCTTGCATGGGAAGCAATTTGCAGGTCCGTCCCATTCACTGATTTATAGCACACTTTCTCCTTTTAAAGAGAAGGTTGAGTTCTGAAAAAATAATTTTTTGAGTTTTCTCATTCCTTTTATGTCAGTTTGGAAGAACATCATAGTAAAAATGTGCCCTGGAAATGATTGCCCTTAAAATTAATTTAATGCTTAAGTGTTCGGCCCGAACATTCATGCCACATGTGTGTGCAGTCCCATATACCCTGTGTCTACAGAGCATAGGCTTTCAGGGAGATTGGGTCAATTTCCTATCATTTATATGCTTCCAGAACCTCCCTTTAAATACCAATTCTTATGTTGACACGATGAACCTTTCCCAGTTACTTCAAGACAACATCTTTCACAGTGAATCACATGACCAGAACACAACTTTATATTTTAGTTGTGACATAATAACTGGTGAAAATACAGTACTCGGTTCAAGTTGGATAAGGAGTAGACGTAGATATAGATGTATTATACACATACGGGGAAAAGAATCAATATTAATGCATGAATGCTTGAAAACACAACTTTTTATCAAAATTCCCTATAAAAGAACATTTCAAACAGATGTATTCCCCCCAGATTCAGCTGTATTTTCATTTGATGTTTTTTTTTTCTTTTTCTTTTTGTTGCTGTTGTTGTTGTTGTTGTTTTTTTTTTGTAAATGCTGTCGTAGTTTTTTATGCAACAAATCAACGCTGACGTTTCAACGTATTGTAAGATTGACCAGTTGACCAGATTGCCCTAGTGTTCACCAGTGGGTGCGTGCGTATAGGGTGCGCATGTTCTGGAATACCAGAGTAGCAGGATTACGGTCTAGAGGCTGGCTCGCTTTCAGAATAGACTTATAAATTTAACAAACTTTCCATCCGTACAATCATGCTTATAATCTTTCCTAGGAAAAGTCCAGGGTATTTGTTTAGATTACTTTTTTTTTTACATTCCATGAGAACATGGCCTTGCTACATTACCATTTTAGACAAAATCTCTGCTGCCAATATCATTTTCTCCGTTCCATTACACACCTTTATGTATGAGGCGTAAAAAAGAACATTGACTTTGACAGTGATCTTTAATCAATTCACTATTATCGGCGTAAGGGCTTACAAGTCAAAAGTTCGGCTATACCATGCGGAAAAATCATTATTAATAATACAATTGTAGTTTAAGCTTCTACCAACCTTAAATTTTGTAAGCAAGCTTTCGTCCACTCCTGTGGACTTTCTCAAGCCAAGTGATCAGTCACACTGTTTCTAATTGCTGTCTGCTGTCTTGCGATCACTGGACCGAAGATAGGTGACAATAAATAACCTGAGTCCCTGTTCAGCAGTGTAGGATTAATCCTCTTTATCACAAATGATTACCCCCAACCGATGAAAGTTTTCTGTATTATTATTAATAATATTTGCTAACCATGGCTATTCATAACCGACAAATATTTCAACATCCTTTGCGATTTAAGGTGAATTGAATCGTTAAGGTTACATGACTATAATACTTTTTAAAAATGTCTTGTTTATCCAGAGCCCTATATTGTTCTTCCTGAGGGCCCAGCTGCAATCATATCATTACCCCGGTCTTTTAAAAATAAAATGTGACTAAAATGACCTTTTTCTGACTACAGCAACTTGCTTCAGATGATAAGCATGCAGTATGACTTGAACATTCTAAGCTTAACGTACTTTACAATCAGCAAGTTCAGTTGTGATTAGTCATTAAACAGAATGAAAGCAGATTCAACAATATTTCAGTCACAAAGTTCACACAAGATAAATAAATAAATAAATAAATAAATAAATAAATATATATATATATATATATATATATATATATATATATATATATATATATATATATATATATATTCACATGTATATATATAAACACGAGAACGGTAGTGCATTATATTGCTAATTTTAGTTCCAATTGATTCTTCAAATTTTCTCAACGATCAGCCACGTTCCTTCTTCAAGGACAGGCCAGATCGTAACTGAGAGGACCCGAGTTCGAAACCAAGTGGATGCGCTAATCATTACCAAGTTCCCCGTTTGCTTACTTACAAGCATACACATGCATTCAGGCAAAATAAACCATCATACCAAACCAAACGTATTTTTTTCTAATCCGTCCTGTCTCTAAAATGGAACGTGGCTGACCGCAGCTAAAATTTTGACGCTGAATTGGAACTTGAATAGGCAATATAATGCACTACCAGTCTCCTCTTTTTCTATTTTGACATTGCGCCAATAAGTGAAATTTTGGAATATATATATTTCATTTTCTGGAGGAGTTAAAAGAAGCAATAACATATGTAGTTTATATCTTTTATTGAGGAAATTAAGCAAAAGGGGATGAATTTAGACGTATGTCATTGAAAATTATGATAGGAGCAAGGGTAAAAGAAAGACACATGAAAAACAAGAAAACTGGATATATTTTTGTTTCACTCTTGCTCCCTTTAGCTTGGTCACGCCTCGTCTGGCCAAAAAAGTTGAACTTGGAAGGTTCGCATTAGTTTTGCATTCGAATGATTTTTACACAAAGGGAATCAAATCTGAACTTTACACGCTTGAACTTCCCCAAAAATGTGCCTTCCATGGCCTCCGGGGGTACATGTTATGAACGCTTCCTTTATCATGAATAGAATAACGCACTTGTAAACATTTCAATAGCATTTCATATTTAAAAAAAAAATATGTGAAGGAAAAGGATTCCCATAACTTTAACCGCGTAATGATAATAATAGAAATTTTGTTTACCCAGGGAAGCCTCATCAGCATTCAATGCTGTTCTCCTGAGGGCCTGCCACTATTATTACCCTAGCAGAAGCTGCCCGGTACCCATTAACAAGCTGGATGGAGAGGGACAAAATCAATGTGGGTAAAACACCTTGTCCAAGGATGTAAGCACCCAGCGAGGATCGAACACATAACCTCTCGTATAAGAGCCAAGAGCCTTCACCACTTTACCACAGTGCTCCCACGTAATCTTGTGAAGATATATCTTCCATTGTCCCAGTGACAAATAAACACAGCAAAATAGTTGTTATGAGATGTCATGGTCTTTTGATAAGAGTGAGTCGAGTCGTCGGATCCTGGTTAAGGTTCCAATCCCAGCCATGACTGTGAGGCTATTTGACGAGACTTTACACTTCTCAACCACCCAAGAGGAAAAAAAAAAAGGTGGACCTAGGAAGACGCCATAACCTACAGGACTTTTTCAGAGAGGAAATCAATCTCATGGCCTAATTTCTTCGCAAAGGAGTTAAAGGGGGTGTAAACTGACGAGACCAAGTGTCTTTCCCGTGGCCTGACTCGGGGCCAATCGGGTTTATCCGCAACTCTTCGGACAGGCCATGCTATTCCCTCACGTACGTTGCAACATACGCGAAACCGAAGAGTAAGGGTAACTTCGGTCCGTTTCGCAAACGCTGACAATGTAAAGAATAAGTCGCTGACTACCGTTATAGCTGAGGTCCATTCGTTTACGTGCAGTTGTCAAAAGAAAAAAAGACGTAGATGGCGTTAACCAGTATTTGCCGTGCAACACGCCCTTTAAACAGTATTTCTGATTGAACTTACTTACATGTAGGGAGGGGGCTGGGCCAATTGTGGCCCTTTTTTCTTCGAGAGTATCACTCAACTTGCTCAATGTTTTAATGGTTTGGTTCATGCCTAGCTAGCAAGTCGTCCTCATATTGAATCTGAAAAAACAACAACAACAAAATCGGTTATTTAGTTAGAAGATAGGAAACTGGGAGGAGGGGGATGAGGTTCAAAATATGCAGCGATCCAATTTTGTAAGATGCAAAGTGGCAAATCTATATTTGGGGACGTAATGTCATTAATTTTTAATTCATTTAGAATTTTTTTTTTGTTCAATAGGAATGGTATGAATTGAGGAATGCAAAAGAAAAACTTCCATTAGAATATCTTGAACACATTTAGCAGGGCTGTACAGAGGGATGAAAGTTAAAGATGTCACTCATGGTAAGCGTGGCTACCCTTTGCACTTACAATTCAAACTGGATAGCTAGCCACTTTTTATGCCACTGTAGATGCATGAAGATTCTGAATAAGTTTGTTTATTGTTAGACATTGCGATTGAACCAATTATAGTTTCAATAACAATTACTGTTCGATGGTGTAAATTGTACGACCAATAATGATATTAATTAAAGTTCAACCAATTACCACTAAAGTTGTAATCACAAGCAATAGAGGCCACAATTCCTCTTTCCTATTCCTGACTTTTTTTCTTACCCTCACTCTTCATACTTGTTATCTTATTTTTTGTGTAGCGTAAGTCTTTGTATCTTTGTTTTGCTTCCAATCAGGGGCGGCGCCAGGGTATTTTGATGGAAGGGGCAAGACGACCTAAAGATGACGTCATATTTTTTCTACATTAAATAACAGGGGTAATATAGAGTTATATGTTTAAGACCTCTCTTTTTAATACTCCTCTTTCTTCTTTCTTCCCTTTTCTTCCTCCTTTTCTTCTTTTTTCTTCTTCTTTTTTTCTTTTTTCACTACTTTAAAAATCATAGGGGGGGGGCGGTCGCCCCCTCTTCCCCCGCTGTAGCGCCGCCCCTGCTTCCAATTATGTATCTTTCTATATATTTGATGCGATTCTATTGTATATATGTACATGTATATTTGATTGTAAATTGACCCCTCAGCCCCTGTGCTGCTGGTCAATCATCATATACCAATAAAATAAAATAAATAAAATAAAGTACCTACACCCACACCGATCTGACCTGGACGTCTGGAATAGAAAGCTGAATAGTACGTCTATAAAATGGTATAAAATATTTTACCATATCACTTTAGAATTTAACCTTGCCGGAAGCAATCGAAAAAAAGAGTGAAAAAGGGGGGGGGGCACATTGCAGAGGTCGTCCCGGTAGACCACGATACCGACTAAATAAAGAAATACTTAAGAAAATATAGAAAACTGGAAAGTTCTGAAAGGCCCACGAGATCGACAGCTCACAAGACAGCCAAAGAGACAGACAAAACAAAAAGGGAAGATAGAAAAATGTCGGTCTCGTGAGTTGTAGCCAGTCACATTCACCCCATTCTACCTTATACTTGCTTTCTCCGCACTATTTTGAACCGTTGATTTGTTTAGTGCTCTTCTTTAGGATATTTAAAAAAGAATAGAGGCTACAGGTCATAAATAACACGATGTAATTGTTAGCTGAAATCAAAGAAATCTTTCGAAAAGTGTTTTTGAGGTCAACGAAACTATAAATTTGATTAGGCTACTTGAGGAAGTGGTAGTTGCCATTGACCGACACACAAAGTCGATAGATTCTTTTATCATGAAGACGAGTCGGTGGAAATACATTCGAAAAACATTTGATTTCACGAACTTTGTCTAAAAATCGATCGGGACTACCTAAGTTCGCCGACAGCAAATTTTCCTCCATGTACACAAAATATGGGTTACATACTATTACGCAAACTTTGTCCCTGGGACGCTACAAATTCTTGCACAAGTTTTTCTCTGTTCTCTCTCTCTCTCTCTCTCTCTCTCTCTCCCTCGCTCTATCGCTTTTATTCTCAGTCTCTCTTTTCCTTTCTCGTCATCTTCGTCTTTGGCTACTTACTTGCTTGGGAATTTTCTTCTTTTCTTTTTTTTTTTTTTTTTTTTTTTTTTATAGTTATAACCATTTATTGTTGACTCCCCTTTCCTTGCCCTCTCTTCATGACCGTATGCTAAGGATTGAATATCAATGCTTCTAGATTCTATCTTCACAATATCATGAATATGACAACTTGGATTTTTTTTTAGGGATGTCACTTCAAGCACAAAAGTGCTTAGAAAGCTACGATGCGGGTTCATATAGGTTCTTTTATAATGATAATAATAATGATAATAATATGGTCTTATTTTCCCACAGTCGCCCCATCGATCTCAATACTGTTCTTCCTGAGGGCCCCGCGGCCATATTATTACCCCTAGCCTAAGCAAAGCTACCAGTACCAAAAAGGCATTCACGGCATTTCTTCCTACCGGGTACCAGTTTACTTTACCTGGGTGGAGCCGAGTTGCGAACCTAGATTAATGTATTGCCAAAGGACGTTAGTGCTGTGGCAGGGAATCGAACCACGTACCTTGTGAGACACAGTCCGTTGAATTATCCATTAGACCACGGCACATCTAATTCGATTGGCCTTGTTGACTTGTCCAACACATAAGATATATATCTAGTACCTGGGGCTTGATTGCAAGTCATATAGTCTTATAAGTTCACCAGAATATTTCTTTAGCCCCAATAAACATTTCCACCGGGATTTTCGGGGGCCTCTTTTTTCGACATTTTTTTTTTCGAAAGACATCCCCACCCTCCCCATCCACTTAAAAAAAAATCATTCAAAGATCCCGACAACATAATCTCTCTCTCTCTCTTCTGTTTACAGAGTCAGGCTTCTGGATGACTGTGTACTTTACAATTGTGAAATATTTCAATCCAATGCTAAAATGTGCATGATGAACAGAACTATTGTTCTCATCCAAGCATTTACTTGAGTTTTCGCTTTAGGAACCCGACCACTTCATACCCAGTCACATCAGCAAGACTGTACCAGACCGACATCCGAAAGAACCAAAAATACAGTACCTCGAATGACCAAGATTTCGATTATCGGCTAGGTTTGGACTCGATCTGCCGGTGTGACTGGAGAAATGAGAAGAGTCACCATGGTCACGCTTGAATCATCATATCGATATAAGTCTCTGGCTCACACTGCTTTCATCACTGACTGGTCCAGCAGTGTTTACGTGAGAATCAGAGGTAAGGTCATTGATTTTCTTTCATCATCAATAGTCATTTTGAGTCTGTTTTCATTAAGTAATTTTACAAACAACCCTTTGAATATCTTATAAATCACTAGCTAAACAACATAATAACACAGTGTTAGCGTGTTTATAATACTTCTGATATATCTAAACATAACTGTTTCGAACTGAAAACTCTGTTTAAAAAGAAAATGCTTTATCAGAGTGACCCCCTCAAAACTTAGGGAATTTTCAAAGATATTAAAAAGTCTACTCTAAGGAATAAATATTTATAATGTTTAAAATTCATGTTGGCATATTCGGAAACTTGAGAAACTTATGTGTTGATAACTTGTTGGCACACTTGTATTAATGTCATTGTAGTATTGTTATAAATCGAAATGTACATTAGGAGACTGCGCTCCAGGATTTGAAACAATTATATATATATATATATATATATATATATATATATATATGAATCTATCTGCCTGCCTTTCTCTCCATCTCTAAGAGGACCACCCTTACTTATCTTTGCCGATGTCAGACTTTCCTTTTCTGTGTGATTTTTTACAATAACCATATCAAAAATGTGAATAATAAAATCCACCTACCATGCCTACTGAGCATCACAGACATAATGTGGCCCGCTTTCTTAAAAGTATCCCTTGAAACGTAGTTATTTCCCCGAATATTTAATAACATTTTGATTTCTTGTACAGCAGTATGCCTAGATTTGTTGGTGGTTGATATTGTGAGCGATAGTGTTGCGGTATATTTGGCTTTATCATTTTTAAATATATTTTTGTGGTTGCTGTTGTTGTAATGACTTTAATCATTATTCGTTATTGTTAATATTTTTGTCATTTTTATGGCAATTATTATTATCATTATAAAAATATCATTATTATTATCATTATTATTATTATTATTATTATTATTATTATCATTATTATTATTATTATTATTATTATTATTATTATTATTATTATTATTATTATTATTATTATCATTATTATCATCAACATCATCATTATCATTATTATTATCATCATCATCATCATCATCATCATTATCATTGTTACAATTACTGTTATTGTTATTGGTGTTGTTGTCATTATCCTTATTACCAATGTTGGTAGTAGCAGTAGTAGTAGTAGTAGTAGTAGTAGGAGGAGGAGGAGGAGGAGGAGGAGGAGGAGGAGGAGGAGGAGGAGAAGGAGGAGTAATAGTGCCAAAATTATTATCATCATCATTATCATCAACACTAATGTCATTACATGGTGGTAATTCTCATCATTATAAATTCTGTTATTATTATTATTGTTACTATTTTTATTTTGACTACTACTATTCATCATCCTTTTTCATTCCAAGTAGAAACTGTGTTATTGACTCGTTGCACATCCGGCTACATTGAATTGATTCCTAGTTTCTCGTCACGTCCTCCATCATTTTTTCGCCCCCTCCCCACCCTCCTTTTATATGTCATACTATATTTTTGTTTTGAAATGTCATAAAAATATGAGGACATCTAGACAACGAGGTAACAAAAACCATGAATATGATGCAATTTCATCTTGTTTAGAGCCTCTGTATGAGTAAAATTGAATTAAGAAATTGACCAAATAGTATTTTTATGTACAGAAAAAATATTAGATATTAGATAACATGGAACTCCCTCCCCCTCATGGTTGAATAATATTGTCGAGAAACTGGGAATCAAATTTACTTGGCTTTATTTCTAATTTTTTAGATGTAAACATCACAGTCGTATTAGTCTGGGAGCTGTCCCGAAATGGTCATCCCAATTTACATACGAGATTTTACCCCTTAAAGTTACTTAGACCATCCATGTCATTCACAAAAAGCTTGTCAGCTCAAACGAAGCCGCCGGGTTTGGCCCCCAGAGCCCCCCAAAAGGGCCCCAAAGTCGGGTCGATTTCAATCCATATGACATATGCGCCAAACTTTTTCAGAAGGACGGTGTATGACTATGAATTACCAAACCACAAAAACTGACAAATTTTCCGTCGGGATGGGTTGTCAGACGGCCCCTAAAAATTGGGGCAAATTTCCCCCCTAAAATAAGGCCCATGGACCAAATTTTGTCAAAAAGAAGAGGTATGGGTGTACACCACTAAAATATAAAAACTGACAAAACTTTCCATCGGGAAGGGGGTTAACACGCCTATGAAAAAATACCAAAGTGCCCATAAACCAAGCTTTGCTGCCCCAAATTCTCTGGATGTAGAGAAATAACACTTAATAACTCCAAAGTTTATCATTCAATTCATGTCAAATATACAGAGTGCAGTTTTGAGTATTGTAAATTTCGTAGGGTGCAATTTAGTGTCAAATGATCATTTGAATGATAAGTGAAAATTGTAGTCTTTCTCAAAAGTAGTCAAATGATATTGTCAGGATTATGACAAGACATAATAAGGAAGCTGGTTAAGTATATGGGCTATGTGGCTGCCATGCTAAAATCTACCATTTATGTGTTAAAACTTGCAAGCTCTTTATAACAGAGAAGAGTACAGGGGCCAGTTTCACGAAACCGTCTTCATGGACATAAGTCTAAGTTCGTGGACATCTCACTGAAACCCGTCTTTTAAAATTCTTCAACACCCGTTTCTATGGGAAGTCCATGAACTTAGACTTATGACGGTTTCGAAAAACTGGCCCCAGATGTAGAGCTTTAAAACATGAAGAGTCAAGTGAAGTGGAGGGCCACAGTCAATGACAAAGTAATTTTGACATGAGTGTACAGAGGGATCAGATAAGGCCAGCGCCATTCTCTACCATCATGACCATAGGAATGCGCGCACAATTTCGCCAGTCACTTGCCGAATACCGAGCATGACACTTTAATACACTGAAAATGTATCCTTTTATTATTTTATCAAAATTCATTAGATAAGGTATTATAAAAAACTACAAATTATAATAATAATAATAATAATTTGAGTAAAAAACAAAGAAAAACATAAGAAAATTCGTCGTTGCTTTTGTAAAAAGCATAAAATAAAACATGAAATAATCACTCAAAAAGCATTGCTTGATTTATCTTATTTTGGGGGCTGAAAAAAAATCATCCAAGTGAGAATAATACTACTAATAATAAATGTAACTTATATAGCGCCAAGTCCACCCTGTAGCCAGAGTGCTCAAGGCGCATGTAGAATTAATTAAGAATTAAACAGAAATATTTTCACATTTCAGTGTTCGAATATTCCGAATATTGGCCATTCACTCCCCCCACTCCCGGCTTCGCACGCCTATTTTAAAAGCTGCACAGTCATATCATTTGTAAAGGAATATTTCAGATACTTCAATGAAAAAAACAAATAGGGAATTGTTCCTTTGGAGAATCCAGCATAATGCGAGGTCGACCAATCTGCCAATCTGTTGAGAATTCTGCCAGGCATCTTGGTGCCAAGGTAGGACTGGGCAAATGACTTTGAAAATGGTCTGAGCTTACGTTTAGTACCATAGAACACTGACTCTTGTTTCAAAACTAAATTGAATGTAAAAGTTTGTAATGAGCGAATCTGATATTATTTTCTCAAGAAGTTTTCGTTTGTTTATTTGTTTGTTTGTTTGTTTTTAGGTGGTCTGTCATCGACAGATCAGCTTTTAATTTTGTCAGAATTTTCTTTATTCTTTATCATTAGGTGGCCTGTCGTAGACAGATCGCATATAAATTTGGTCAGAATTTTCTTTCTTAATTATTATTTATTTTTTATCCTACTTTCTTTTTACCATGATTCCTCAAAATCAGTTCAGTCATTTTTTGTTGTTGAAATTTTCGTCAGTCATCAAGCCCTATGAGATCAAGTTCCTGCATCTTTTTCAAGGTCATCAGGTTATCTTGACGTCATCCAGGCGCCATTTTATGAAAATGAACTTATGGTCATATCTTCATAACGAAAGGTCATTTCTCATTCATATTTTGCACGATCAAGGTCATTTCGGTAAACGCTCGTACGTTCGCGCATCAGTGCGCGCGCAAAATTTAGAAGTGCTCAAAATCGTCTCATTTTTTTTTTTTTTTTTTTTGGGGGGGGGGTGATAATTTTCAGGCCATTTCAAGCATTTCAAAAATTTCCGCGCGTAAGCGCCCGCGCGCGTATTTTCCGCCTGCGCAACACGTATAGAACGTAGAAACGCCATTTTTTCTCATGGTTTGGGTTCCTGATACTATTCTTGACAATTTCCAACCATTTACAGTCATTCTCGCCACACGCGCGCGTCAAACTTTCAAATTCGCGCGCGCACCAATGGGCAATATAATGTAAAAAGTGGTAAAAACATGCCTATCTAGAATCCGCCATAGTTTGTCAGAATGCCTGGAAACCCCCAAATTTTATAATATATTCTAAAAGCCTCTAAGTTGTAGATTTGAATTCATGCATAATTTTGGCACATCGATCGATCGCGAAGTCATCATATTTGCATATGAACTAAAAAAAAAAAAAAAATGATTTTGAAAAAATGACGTCATAATTGTATTCATTTGACAATATTTCACGAATAGGTGGTCGATTTTCTTCCAAATTTTGATATGTTGTAGCTAAGACAATTTTCTACAAGCTTGGTTACACCATTTTTCATTTTGACAAAAGCATCATGGCGTATTTTTGCGATTAAAGGAGGCATGTCAATTTTTCACATTTTCTATGGAATATGACTTTTTCTCAAATCTTGATTCTACATTCCAGTCTTCTTTGAGCAGTATCTCAGTTGTTTTTAGTCTCTTTTTATATATTTCATATCTGGATAAGTTGTAGATGAGACTCTAAGTTTTCATAAATGTGCCCTCCAATTTTTGATCAGAAGTCGGGATCATGCCCATATTTAACTACAAAATGTCATATGAAAATCAAGTTTTTCGTTTACGTGTTAACTAATTCGATCCCCGGTGTGTCCATTTTTTTTTCTCTCTTTTTTTTTCTTTCTTTTTGCCTTAAATTTTACCATCTCCTTCGACTATTATAACATATAAAATCACAAACAATTTAATAAACTGCCTTATTTTGAGTGTTATGTCAAGTGGAAAGTAGTGTGCAGTAGTTTGTGTACAACCGTATGGGAAATCTGATTCCCTGTCTTGTATTAAAGCTATGGGGTTAATCTCCCACGTATTCTGCAATATCAAATCGTTCGATTTTTTATGATGCAAGTCTCCATCCATTGTCAACATTATCAGGATTATCATCTTGCACAAATATTATCACTTCTTACAAAGCAATTTGCCAAATGAACAGACAGACCACCTAATTCGTCTTCAGTGACGAATTGGAGTTCTAGTTTTTTGTTTTGTTTTGTTTTGTTTTTTTGTAAAAAAAAGAATGATTCCAAGTATTATACACTTGCAGGGTATAGTAGGGAAATTTAACAGATTAGAGCTTTCGGTTTTAGATAAAAAGACATTTTTCAAGCAACTAAAAATATTTTGTCATGTAAGGGGAAATTGATCCAAGTCAGACAAATTTATCATGAACATCATGCCTATCCAGTTCGGCAAGAGAATTGCTGGTAGCATATAAATTATAAATCTCCTCTAAAAGGGCCCTTACCCATTACTTTTTAAGAATGCAGAAGACTTATCCTGAGGCTTAATGGTATATTGTAGGGAATAGAATTATATTTTATGTCTGCATTCCCTCTTGTTGGTATTCTGATGTCATTGTTGTTTGGTTCAAATTCATCTGGGTCTCTGGTAGTGAATTCATTTACTATGTTTACAGAAGTGGAAACTGAAATCTTATAGGTTTATTGTATAAGGTCAGTCATTCAATCATTATCAAAGCCTTAAAGGCTTCAAATGAATGTAAATCTAAATGTATTTTCGTCTTGAAAAACGTGTAAAGGTCTTTTTATTTTTTCGATTCTATTATATATCGACTTCTTTTATTCTCCTACCACAGGGATTAAAAAGCAGCCAGTCATGCAGGCATATGGGTTCAAACAGTCATCTTCAAAGTATTATTTATTATTTCCTTTCTTAGGTTCAATAAAAAATATCTTTCAAAGATAATTAAAAGAAAAATAAATTTAAAAAATAGGTTCGGCTTGCTATTGAGAGATTTCAGAACCGTGAAACTTTCCATAATGTAAAATGTACCCAGTAATCAATGGTAATGTGAGCATGGGGAAAAACAATAAGAAACAGAGAGATTCGACATTTTTTCTTCTGAAACAGCAGTAGGATAATAAGAATAATGATACCCAATTCTTGCAAGGCGCATATCACATATTTAGCAATGTGTCTTTCAAAGACCTTTGGATTATCATATCCTGGCTCTGGCTGCTCTGATGACGACGCTGAAGCAATTATGAAATCATTTCCTACCGATACCCTTTTACCTCACCTGGGTGGAGTGTGGCAAAAGTAGATTAATGCTTTGTCGAAGGGCGTTAGCGTTGTCATGGTTGCGGCAGGGATAAGAACCCCGTACCCCCAGATTGCTATGGGGGCACTTGCCCCAGGCGGTACTTCAAGCAGCGGGCGCAAAAGGGAAAAAGAGCAAAAAACATTATGCTTGAGAATTCGCCCCTAAGTGCATTAAAAACGGAGTTATTCTTATGTTCAAAATGAGAAAATTTTCTAAAGCTCGATCGCTTTGCTTCCTCGCATGTATTACTTCAGGGTCTTTTATTTTAGCACTCCAATATTGGATATATAAACAACATTTTTAAAAAGTTCAAAATTGAAGAAAGAAATGTTATTCTCACTGCTTTTTTCTCTTTACCTCTTTTTTATATTGCCCCCCTCCCCTATAGAAAAAGTGTATATATGTAGGATTTTCAAAGGTTCACCATTTGAAAGAAGTTGTAAACATTATGCAAAGCTAATTCCTTGAATATATTCCTCCTGGGCTTTTGTTAATTGCACATCATAGGGGAAAAGTGAATACAAGACCATTTATCAATTTTCAACATTTCGAAACTGTACTGGTCTTTGCAGTGCTCGCTTGTATTTTTTTTCTGTCAGTAAAATGCTTTTTTTTTAGGGCTTAAAAATGCAAACAATAATCTTTCCAATATCCTTTTTGCTACCAATGAACACTGTACATGAGCTTTAAATGGGCTTTGACATCCTACATGTGTTAAACAAGTAAACAGTCTTCTCAGTATATTTTAACATGCCCAATAATAAGTATGACAACTTAATTTCGGCTCTTGCAAACATTTTCAGTGGGCTGAGGTTCTATGTCAGCAGGGCGTCGTAAGCTACTCTGAATGGGGGAGGGAGGGGGGGGGGTTGAACCAAACTTTTCGTCAGATTTTTAGTTGATTTCTGTTGATAAATAGCAAGATACTAGCAATACAAAAATGCTGTGAAGATTTCACGTCCTAAAGTGGCATATTAAACAAATGACAGGCAAAAAAGGTAGCTGAATTTTTTTTCCAACAAGCCCCTCCCCCCCCCAAAAAAACATAATGAAACAAAATAATTATAATCAACTTTTATATTTTGTGGAAAACCTATAACTATGTCAAATCCCCGATGTGGGGGGGGGGGGGGTTGTCACACACCCACGCCCCTCTGGCGGCGCTCCTGTAATATTTTAGGAGGTAAAATGGGATGTTCCTAATGACTGAGGCAGGTGTCCGTCATAATATTATCATCGTATTGCAGCTAAACATTTGGCCTTGTCACTGATATGAATGGCCCTGGTTTGCGAGTCTAATCAGGGGGAAAATAATTTTCTCCATTAATTGATTCGCATCCCATTCCAAAATATCATCTTATTGCATCTTTTCTCAATGCTATTAGAAGCTACGATACTTAATACGTCACGACACGTCACGACAGTTGTCAAAATGACCATGAGCGATTTGTAAGATACCTTGCGTATAACATTTTCATAATTGCGTGGTATGCATTTTTCGATTTTGGGGTAATAGCCAAGCATTTTCTTTTGTTAATGTGTTCTAATTCTGTTTTATAAATAGAGATCCCCCACAATGTGCTTTAAAAAAAATAATTATCTTGTTTAATCATATTTTTTATCGCAGATACATTTATTGCATATTAGGCTCCAATTCACAGAAAATTGTGTATATTGCGATCTTAGAACTGTAATTAATAAAGCTTACACATACTATTTGAAATGAACCGGACAAACAGATAATAAAATTTTAAGTATACGATGTAACAAAGAAAATGTTGTATATAAATGATTCTGAGCCAGCACTACTACCCGGACAACCACCCCATTGATACCCAAGTACTCCATGGGGGGGGGGGGGCGGGGGCAGTAATAAGTAACAAGGGATATAGTTGTCCAGGGTGATTGTTCTGGGGGTAGTTGTCCGTGGGCAGGAGGGAGTTGTCCTGACGTGCACACTGGCTTACTGGTGGGGGCTGGGGGATGGAGCCCCCCAAAAGTTCCACGCCAAAAAAGAAAAGAAAAGAATATAGGAATTGCCCCCCCCCCCCCATTTTCAGGGGGTCAATTCTCACAAGTTTCCAAGACAATGATAACTTACATCGCAACACATAGCTGTCTCTTCCCCAAATCTTAAGACTGGATAAGTAAGTCACAGCAGATCTGCCTCTCTATAAGTATAATGTGTCTGGTGGGAGGGGGGGGGGGGGGGACATGAAAATTTACTTATCGTCGTCGCTTCTCCAGGTCACCAACCCATTATTGAAGTCAGTTTCCGAACGGACAAATCCCTTTTATGTTTCTAAAGTAACCAGTGCGGTTATTATGTTAAACCAAGACTGATAATCGAATCATAATCTCAGGCATCCATATAGGATATAGGGGACAGCCTTGATCCACTTTTTAGCGTGAAAAATCTGGGGATGCCATCCATGTATACAATATCTGACCGCGATATTTCGGTGATTAAAAATTTCGCCTGGAGCCAGTGGTTGATGTAGGACGTGTCAGTCATACACTTGAGGAAAGCTTAACTATATATGAACGAATAGTTTTGAATGTATTTTTCATGAGATAAGTCAATCTTTTGTCTCTTTACTGCACATGACTTGGTTCAAAAATACCTACATGACTTAAGTTTTAGATGCAATATGAGAATATTTTACAGACCCCGTTCCCCTTCCTTACGATGCTTACAAGTAAAATATTAATCAATGTTAATAGCGTTACTGTTTGGGGTCAGTCTGTTTTAATTCACATAACATAATTACACAACGGGAATGCATATTCTTGCTTTTAAAATGTACGTTCGACAGCCCGCCCCTTCATCCCTGATCACTGATTTACACCCAAGACCAATACTCCATTCTTTCGGCTCTTCTTGGTTATCATCTCTTTCGCTTTATTTTTAATACATTTATTTTCGCTTCTCTCTCTCTCTCTCTCTCTCTCTCTCTCTCTCTCTCTCTCTCTTACGTTCACTTACTTTTATTTATCTCATTTCCTATTCCTTCCCTTAATTGCCCTTCGTATTCTTACACTTCCTATTACTTTTTATCATTTTTAAAAATATATTTTAATCCCCGTTTTTTAACCTCCATACATTTCTTCTAATTAATCAAAATGTGCCCCCTCCCCATGTTGCTTTCCAATTAAGGTAGGCCAAATTTATAATCTTCTCTTTCCACCCTTCCCACCATTTTCAATACGTCAATCAATCTCTATATCGTCCACAGCTTCGTCCAGGGGCGCCGCAAGAGTTGGGGGAGTCGGGGCAAATCTCAAATTGTTGTCTGTTTATTTCAAATTTTTAACGTGGGGCCCTAGTCGGGAAACGAGAAAAAGAGGAGCCGTTTGGTGCCTATTGGAAAATTTCCGGAAAATTTGTCTCTAAATTTGGTCGGACAGCCCCCCCCCCCACCACCACTCTCCCCTCTCTCTTTCTTCTTTTTCTCTCTCTCTTCTATCTCTCTCTCTCTCTCTCTCTCTCTCTCTCTCTCTCTGATCTGGTGTTGCCCCCTAGCTCTTTTTTTCTGCTCCTTAGCATGTCATTTGGAAGGACATCACAGATATTGTAGATTAGATGTGTGGAAGGATTTGATTAAATGTATGCCATTGGAATGTCATTATTTAAGTTGACATGCGCGAGCTAGTTGGCTGTCAGGCATGTCGGAAAGAGCTAAGATATTTAATCTTGCCAGATTCCTAATGAAAATCCATCCTTCTTCATTTATTTGAACTCTTAATAGCCGGTTCATTCCGGAAAATTGTGATATTAAATCTTCCGTTGGGGATTTTATTCTTTCTCCTATAAAGAAAATAATTATTGATAATTAACTCTCACACAATTATAAAATATTGATTTGGGTTGCGTGCCAATGGTCTTATTTAACAAAATGACGTATTAGGTAAAATACTATATATTATTATGAAAAGTTATACCCTTGCTTCCTCGTGACGTATTTTTTGTTTTATTATAACTAGGTATCTTTGTTAAATATTACGTAATCTACATGTATCGTACTAGCCTTTGCTTTATGACTGACCATATACCACGAAGCTTCAACAAATACCTGTCGGATTGAATTATATACCAGAACACTTTGAAACGTGTCCATTGTGACCAAGAAAATGTAGGCGTGATAGCTTCTGATCCAGAATTGTCCGAAGGGGGAGGGGACGGTAAAGGTTTTTTTTTTCTTTTTCTTTCTTTCTTTCTTTCTTTCTTTCTTTCTTTCTTTCTTTCTTTCCCGGAAACAGTATGGGAATTGAATAAAAAGTACTCCTTTCCCATGTTTTACCTTTTTCCGTATTTAATGGGGGCGGCCGTCCCCCCCCCCCTCCCGCATCCGACACCGGTTCCCCCTAGTGTTGATAACGGATAAAGTTAGAGTCTCCACCCCCCCCCTCTCTCTCTCTCTCTCTCTCTCTCATAACCATGATAACGTGAATATAGCTCATCACATACCGCCCGAAGATGAAATGGAAGTTGCTCGTTATTGTCACCAAAGCTGCTTGATTCGACACGATTTAGACAAGGCAGCTTCCGGATCGGGGTAATGTTCCCTGCCTGCCTTGGGCGCCGGAAAAGGACAATGAGACGACCGGGATAGATTTAGCTCCCAGTTTGTTACTTTCGTAACTGCACTTGAGCTATATAGATAGTGGGGGTATTTTGCTCCTTTGTTTAGCTATATCATTGACATCAATGTTAAGAACGACACAGTGGGCAAGTGAATCCCTATATACTTCAGTCAGGGGCGTCAGTTGCCCCTTATGCGTGTTGCATTTCGATTTACCACAATAGCTGATGAAATATCGTGGTATTTTGAAAAGGGTCGAGTTGTCGGACCCTGGTTCAAAGTATATATCTCACGTTCATCCATGACACTGGTGGTTTTTTCAGGAGATTTTGCACTTGAGGGGAAAAATAAGGGAAGACGCCATTATTGTTATGAATGTCACATTGAGAGCTGGCTGTTCACAGTGAATGTTCTTCAGCAAACCAGTTCGGAGTTAGTACATGCTACCAGTATGCCCCAAATACATGTATTCACAAATCTTTTAAACATGGAGAGGTGCCGCTTTGTATATTCTAGATAAGCATTCCCCAAACAATATGCTTAGCATGCTTAGTCGAGGGTTATCTTTTTAATGATTTCTTGAAAGTAACATGTACTCTTTGATCAACCGGCCATCAGTTCGGAGCTCGATCAATCTCAGTTCAATAGCGGCCCTTGGAGAAAACTTCCCAAACTCCTCATGGCCAGATCCGCCCAAGTAACCGAGTGTTACACAAAATCTTTCTCTGTTATGGTACGAACATGTGACAAATGCTTGCAGACGGAAGCCTTTTCTTTCTTTTAAAAATTTTTCTCGCTTTTATTTTTCTCGTCATGTCCATATGTCACAATTCACTGTCCTTGTCATTTTCTTGCATAATAATGTTTATTGTTGACGCATTTTATATAATCATGTTTATTCATTGTTGACGACTCTTTCCTTGCCAGCTATACACCCCGGCAATAGTGGATGGATTGAATACCAATGCTTTTAGATCCAGCTTCACATATAATCAGAATGGATATTGAGGTTTTTCTCCAGGGTAGTTACTTCAAGCACAAGAGTTCTTCGTTTTAAGTAAACAATCATAACAATCGGTCTATGTTTTTATTCCATTAGCCTTGTTTCGTCCCACTCTGGCGATATTTCAGTGGACTGCCGGCTAGTCTTAGTCGTCGAATTACGCCATCTTTCAGCCCCAACTTAATGAGCAACATGAGTATAAAACATCTCAATAATTATTAAAAATATATAAGCCTTGGTGACTCGACATTTTCTCCAGCGACGAGTGCTCCGAGCTTTACTTTATCAAAAGTATATAGGGTTAGGGTTAGGGCTGCAATGGGTTTTAGTTAAGGTTTAGGGATAGGGTTAGGGTTAAAGATAAAATTGAGTTCTGGTCATGTAATTACATAACACGATAAAAACTACTTTCCAAAAATAAACTCAAGGGCAATTTCAAAGGCCAATTGTACTGCCCATAGAAATCAGGTTCGGATTACGTAATACGCCATTGTAATGTTCGCACATTTCTAAAGGTGATAGACAGGGCTATTGAAATTGCCTTCAGTTGATTTTTCGAAAGTAGTTTTTATCGTGTTCATTGTGAAAGAAACTGTCTCAAAGATTATGAGGACATTTGAAGAGGAATCCTTTTTCAGGGGACATTTCTAATGTGATGTTCTTGAGTCCAATCCGACATGAAAGGAATGAGAAAAGCTCACAAATTATTTTTCACCTTTCCCAGGGGAGCGTTTCATCAAGCGTTTTGTCAGTGATTTTTACCGACAACTGTTATAAGCTACTGAAATCCTTGCATCTGATTGGCTGAGAGCAAATTTGTCGGTAAAAATCACTGACAAAACGCTTGATGAAACGCTCCCCTGAACTCAACCTTCTCTTTAAGTACAGTGTTTGGTCCCGGGGTGAAATTAACCCCTTGCCCACGGGAACCGAGTGCTCCCTGTATTAAGCCTATGGGAATGAGAGAATTCAGTAGTCAACGGGTTAAGAATTCAGTTAGCGAAGGAAAACGACACGGAGGGGCCTATCTTTTGTGTTCAAACATAAGCTAATGCTTAAAGGAGAATGAAACCCCAAACGTGTATGTACTTTAACAGAAGCAGAAAAATCTTAGAAGCATATCACTGAAAGTTTGAAGAAAAACGAATAAAGAATAAAAAAAGTTATGAAGATTTTAAAAACATAATCTAACCTAAATCTCTCTCTTTATATAGGTAATGAATGAGAAAATTATCACATTTCAGCTTTTAAACAAAGAAAATTGAATTATCAACATTGTGCTTGAAATATATTGTGAGGAATAAATTCATGAACACAACTGATAATACAGAAATCAAATTTTCTGAGATGTATTCAAGGAAAGTGGATTTTTACAACATTATTTGTATAAGGCAATTGGAAAGTATAGCACATTTAAATCACAGCATCTCATTTGCATAATGGGGACGTTGCCAATTTCAGATCTCCCATTTATTTAGCGATTTTAAGGATTTCAAATATTCATAACTTTTTTATTAGTTGTCCTTTTTTCCTCAACCTTTCACTGATATGCTTCTTTGATATTTCTGCTTCTATCAAAATGCATTTATTTGGGGGGTTTCATTCTCCTTTAACGATAAATAACAAAACAAACAAACAAACAAAAAACCCAGAGATTTTGATCTTTGGAACACCTAGACAAGTGGCAAAACAAAATAATACTTAAACCGGAAGTAAAAGCACCGTGAAAAATATGGGTATCTGACTAGATTCTTGTTTAAGGATGGAGATGCACATGTCAAACACTGATTTTTTTCCACGAGAACACGCCATCTTAAGCCCGCAGCAGGTAGCGGGAATTAGCGACGGTAATTGGAGAGATTTTGTAAAATAAAATCGGCCAGCTTCTGGACTAGTCCAACACATGCAAATCTGCTTTTTATATGTTACGAAATGTACGTCACGTCACAAGAGTTGTGTCCAATTACTCAAAACATTTCCACATTACTTTTTTTTTTTTAATGAAGTTAGACGTTTCATTGGTTGCCAACATGGCACAGCGTTACATTTAAGAAAGTTTTGCTCGTTTACAAAGCATCGAATTGTCAAGCCCCTAACTATTTGATTGAAATTATTGCCATGTAAATTGCACATTCAGATAATTCACGATGTTCACAGTAACGCTTATTTGGAGATATCTTGTGCAGGTCTTTGGAACAGCCTCACATTTCATTAGAAAAGCCTAACTTGTCACCGTCTTCAAAGCTTTATTGAATACCCACTTGTTTGCAGAACCTAACCTTCAAATAAATTGTTTGTGTCCCCGTAATGCACAAGCATTTATAGGATTTTTTTTTTCTTCTTCTTCACTTTAGTGCAGTATAGAGTATAATTTCTATATAAGCTGCGCGATACAAATCGATCTTTATAAAACAGCAGTCTTTTTTTTTTACGACAAAGATATACAACAGTTAATCTACCACCTGTTTAATGATAAAAGTGAATCGAAGGACGACTTTATTCTTCAAGAAATGCATGCTTTTTCAGACGAGTGATTTTTTCGCTGTCGTGGAGCTATTTTATGGAATCCGTAGGCCGTGGTTGAAATAGGAAAATAATGCCTTACAACAGCGGTGGTGGAAAGTTGGCAGGGGGAAGAGGACCTCCTAAAATAACAGTGGCGTAATGAGCCCCAAAATTTGAGGGGCTGAACATAGCATACGGGGCACGATTTCTGAATACTTGCTAGCGCGTGAAGCGAGCGAGAAGAAGAAAAAAAAAATTATCACAAATTTAGACCTCTATCCAGCAGATAATTTCAAATCTTTCCCTCTTTTTTTTTCCTTCCCCCCCCCTTTTTTTCCCTTACCCCCCCCCCCTTTCCCCCTTTTTTTTTGGCGTGGAACTTTTGGGGGGCTGCAGCCCCTAAGTCCCCCACCAGTACGCCAGTGTAAAATAAGAAAAAAATTTCCCTCCTCCTAAAAGTGCCCCCTCTTCGTAAATCCCCCTCCCTCGATTAAGTCAATGCCCATCTTGAGGTTAAACTGTCCCTCCTACACCTATAGCTGATGTCCCTTTAATTCATACTCTTATTGACAAAAGTAGCTTTTTCGCTTTCTTTTTCTTTTCTTTTTTCTTTTTTTAAATAAAGTAGGCCAAGATAGGCCTAGATGGGCCTTCATGTTGTGTGCTTTTTCAATGGCAGTCTTTTTCCTCAACATAAAATGCCCAAGAATTTAACCAAGCCAAAACGATTTATTTTTTTTTTCTTGAAGATACTAGAAGCTTTTTCTTTAATAATAAAGTCCTTTCTAATCAATCCACACCATCATCAAGTTCTGCCGGCTCAAAACACTTGTTTTAAATGGAAGGCGGAATGAATGCTTGCAATTGATTAAAAAATGTCCCTCTTTTCATAGAAAGGAGATGTAGCCTCGTCAGGTCAATAGTGAAGGGAAAGAATTGGGTATATCATACATCAAGCATTGTCAAGAAGAACAGAAGGGGGATTTTTCAAGGAAGGAGGGGCGATTTCTCTCTCATATTGGCGGGAGGGGCCAATAATCAGTAGACTTTAATTAAGAGGGCCAA
This sequence comes from Heliocidaris tuberculata, assembly GCA_025618425.1. Classification (NCBI taxonomy): domain Eukaryota; kingdom Metazoa; phylum Echinodermata; class Echinoidea; order Camarodonta; family Echinometridae; genus Heliocidaris; species Heliocidaris tuberculata. The sequence continues at coordinate 18,941,298 of CM046844.1, read as the reverse complement.
AATAAAGTTATATGATGTTTTTCTATCTCGGTTTAACCTCGCCTTGCGACCTTGAGCATACAAAAGCAATAGATCTTGAGAGTAAACGAAAAATCAGCTGAAGAGATGGGGCATAGGTGGGGGGGGGGGGGTGATTAGAGACGTAATCGCTTGTGAATGAAGCCTAATAAATGACTTTGTTAAAGAGAGTGTAAAAAAAATTAAAGGATTTCAAACTCTTCATATTGACACCCCTTCAATCTTCTCTTTCCTTTTTTTTTATAAAAAATAGAAACACCATGAAGACGTAATCATAATGCAAAAACGGCATTCACGAGAAAATTCTTTATAACTTTGCAACTTTGCAACACTTGCAACACTTTGCAACACTTACAAACAACCGACCAGTTTACAGCGAGCCATTATAGTTCAAGAGGGCAATAATGATATCTCTGAAAATCATTTTTTAAAAGGGAAAAATTAATTCTTAATTCCTGCAAGATGTTTACAGACTGATCAAGCGAGGAGTGCTTGTGTAATATTTATTAGTGACGGGTATAACACATTTTACCGTATAACAAATGTTTCCACTATAGGAATTGTAGGTTCCCCTCTTCCTAATTTTGAGTTGGCGATACCCCCCCCCCCCCACATCAATTGTGATAAACGTTCCATGCTCCCGAAAACAGAGTCTCTCATACGTCTTTTACAGAATCAGGCTTCGTGCTGTTCGCTACACAAATTTTAATCATTTCACTAATCAATGAGAAAACACGATTCTCTGCATGGTAGGATCTGGAAATTTCCTAGTCGACACATCCGAAAAATCACATGGACGCACCTTGTTTCAAAGATTTTCAAAGCGGGCCTGTCACAACAAACATAAAATCACGCACGAAAAACGTGATCAATATTTATTGATAGGCCCCCAGGCACACCGAGATCAACGTAAGACCGAAAATGGAAAGAACCAAAAATGACATTACCCCCAAATGGCCAAGGTCTTGTCGATTGTTGATGGGTTTGGAACTCTGATTGGCGGTGTGTGGCTGGGTACAACTTTAGCTTTCCCCTTCATAAGAAGAAGACTTATGATTGGCCGATCTCACTGATATATAAATCTCTGGTTCACACTTGTTTCGTCACTGTTATAAGCTACTGAAATCCTTGCATCTGATTGGCTGAGAGCTAGCAGTGTTCACCCGAGCATCGGAGGTAGGTTCTTTGATTATATTTATAATTTATCAATAATCATTATATTTTTTTAAATTCTGTTTTCGATGTATAGCAAGTTTACAAACAACCCACAAAACTATTGTGAAAATGCTAAATAAACAACAAAATGACGTATTGTAATGATGTTTATGATACTTAGAATGTTATTACACAATCTGAGACAACGATTATGTAATTTCAGGTTATATCGAAATTACTTACAGCTTTCATGAAAAGTTAGTTCATCCTATGATGGCCCAACATATGGAACAGTTTGCCAAGTACGTCAAAAAGAATCGGTTAGAACGAGTTTAGGAAACAATTGAACAAGAAAAGCGGGGAAGGGGGGGGGGGGGTGGGGGAGGGGTAGAGTCTGCTTTCAGTAGTAGTTCTTGCGGCAATTTTTAATTTAATCTTTAAAATGTATTTTGTGATTTTATATTTCAACTATTTACTATTATATCCCTTCTATGAATATTAATGAGTATTCTAAATACATGATTGGTCAATTGGTGCTCACGTGATAAAATATAATTTCACTATGAAAAACAAATCATTGCCAGAGCTCCGAATAGCTTTAAAACTATTTTTTCCCTGGGCAGAATTACGCATGCTCTATTTAATATTTTCTTCCAAGGCACTACTGCGCATGCTCACTGTTCACTGACAAAATTTGTGTCAAATTCGAATGCGCAGATGACCCGCTAAGCGAGTCCTTATACGGACTGCTTATAACTTTGCCGCCTGCAGTATCGGCGCAAGTCACTGGTACTTTAGCCCCGCGCTATATAGCGCTCGATCCAGATCAGCTGGAAGCTAATCGGTTCGGATCGGATCGGATATGTAAACAAACATGGCGGCCTCCGAGAAAGTTCGCTTTAACCTCTTACAAGGGGCATATATCGACGATTTTAATGCTTCCACTGACAATTCAAATACGAAGAAAGTGTTCAAGTTTGGTTTGGTTGTTTTTCGTGAATTCTGCAGAGTGACTCAACGTCACTTTTGAGGAACTTTCAAATCAATATATTTTTTAATTATTATTTTTTTCAATCAGTTGTAAAGAAGAGATATAAAACAAATATACCAAGCGTTTAGTTCGAAAGTATAGTGGAAATTATATACCTTCGGAGAGACTGGCAAAAGTTACTAATTTTCCTCTGGGCTTCGCCCCTCGGAAAAAATAGTACCATGCCAGTCCCTCCTCAGATAAATAATTTCCACTATACTTTCTCACAGCTTGGTATATTTGTATATTAACCTATCATTAATGTTAAATGTTAATTGTTTTATCATTTGGGCAAGTAAAGAGCAATTTTCCCATTACGTTACTGATCAATCTAAGATTTAAAAAAAAAAATTTTATGACTATATCAAGTAGATAGCCCTCCTAACAGCTTAGATCACAGAAAATATCAAATAGAATTATATTTCTGGACATATAATATACAAGCTTTGCTTTTAAATATGTCCAACTGTTTTCAATATCACTTAATAGGTCAATATCTGTGCATCATATTTTTTACTTATTGATATTTGATTATGTGCCCCTATGTATGGAAAAACATCATTGTGATATATTATTGTTATTGTATTCATTTTATGTTATGCACTGCAGTATTATGTTAATATAAATGATTGAAATAGTCAATAAATCAAATCAAATCAAATCAAATATGTTAATGTCAATCTACGTTCACAATTTCATAATACCGTTTCAAAATACTTGAAACTATCCTGTTTCTAAGTTTTGCGGGCGAGCGAAGACATTTTATCATCTTTTAAATGTTATTTCGTCGTGAAATACACTAGATAATAGGCCTAATTGTTGAAAAAACAAAACAAAAATATATATATATATGAAATTAAGACGATATTTGGGCATTTCGCTGCCAGAATATGAGGTGATGGCAGTGGCGTATCTACGGGGAGGGGAGGGGGCACGTGCCAGGGGCGGCACTTGAAGGGGGCACAAAAACGCAAAAGAGAGAAAGAATAAGAGGAGGGAATGGCGAAAAATTGCAGTAATTAAGGATTAAGCGCCCCCAATCAGTATAGTAAATGCATTGGAAATACAAATTTTTTTTGAGGGTTTGTAATGCAAAAAAAATTCTAAAGCTCGGTCGCTTTGCTTCCTCCCATATGATCCTCGTAATTTTGGGGCCCAGTAAAAGTTTATGCTGACCGAAACTGATATATATATTTTTTTTAAGAAGCTTGTTTTCAGGGACTCAAATCATTGTTCACTGTGGGAGATAGTATATAGGAAATCCTCAGATAGGCGAGAGCCTTATTGGTTTTTAGTTTGTTCTTTTTTAAAGATAAAATGGCATTTGTAGCGCTGATATTTTGTATGTTGGAATATATGATGGCTAGTATTGTTATAAGTACGGTTACTCAAAAACGACAAGATCGTACCGAGAAATACATTGTGACAAAAATGACATTGCAGTCATTTTTTTTTTTTTGTCTTGGAACAAAAAGGAAAGTTGTTCGCCACTAAATCACAGTGACATAACATTTTACGATTTTGGAGGAATCGACCCCGGACTCTTGAAAGGCGGAATGAATGCATGCAATTGATTAAAAAATGTCCCTCTTTTCATAGAAAGGAGATGTAGCCTCGTCAGGTCAATAGTGAAGGGAAAGAATTTGGTATATCATACATCAAGCTTGGCTTCGTTAAAAGTCTTCTCCTTTCTTCCTCTTTTTTTTTAATACGAGAGTTTCACCGATAGCGTTTAAGCGTTGTGGTATTCAATGTATTGTGAAGTTTTAATCATTCTTTTTTTCTTTGTTTCCCCTTTCTATTTATCTCTCCAGATTTTTTTTTTTTTGCACAATGGTGGCACCACACATTGTATGCGATAGGTCGTTCCTCCTCCTCTTAATATTGCCTGTGCTATCACTCGGCGCTCCGACCAAGCACATCCCAGATCAGATGAATCATGGTGAGCGGCTTTTTTTCTTCTACCTCTTGCTATAACTTGGGCATCAATGTCTGTGCCCGTTACACAAGATCAGAGGCGTCATCTGCCGACATATAGCAGGTATAGGACTGCGTCAGCGAATAGCACGGTCTTTAATAATGCACGTTAAACACGATACGTCATTGTGCTGACGTAGGACTCCAGATTTTCAGCTTTCAGATTTTTCAAAGCCGCGAAAGGCCGCCGTTCACACTGTGAAATCGAACATCACTATGTGAACACTCTGTGGTAAACCACACTGTGGAGGTGGCCACAGTGTGAAATCATCTTCACACTGTAAAATTCGAGCGTTTTAACATTGTGAATTACATATTCACAGAGTCGACTATGTGAACACACTGTGAACACACTGTGGGCAGGGATGTCTCTCTCAAAATACAGGCTATGGGTAAGTATCCGAGATACATGTAATATAAAACACAAGCAACATTGATAATGAAGATTAGTGAAGTCACAGTCTTCGGGTTTAAACGTAAACATGGTCAATGACGTCACTGAACTTTATTCTTACCTCTCAAGCCTGGTTCACACGGTGCGTTCTTTCACTACGTCGTGACGGGGGCTGCATTAAATTGTTTAATTCAGTAGAATTCATACCGCAGTAAGCAGTGAACAATAGGCCCCTACAGATAGAGACAAATGCGCTTGGCCTCGCCAGCCTACAAAGACAAGCGTTCTATTCGCATTCATTTGGCTTTTTTACGGTGTTACACTAGAGGTGCGCTCGAAACTCCCTTGACACAAAGATTTTCCTTTCTAATATTTTTTTTCTCTCTCTCTCTCTCTTTCCTTTCCTCTTTATTCTGTTCTTTTTTTGGCATGCGATTGGGCATGTGCCACCGTGTCCCCCTATTCCTACACCACTGACCCAAAAGATTAGACAACATTGTGCCACTTCATTATAGCACGTAGATTTTCCTCTCCAGCTTTCTCTCTCTCTCTCTCTCTCTCTTTCTCCTTTCCTCTTTAATTTTTTTTTTTTTTTGCCATGCGATTGGGCATGTGCCCCGTGCCTCCTATTTCTACACCACTTACCCCAAAGATTAGGCAACATTGTGTCACTTCATTATGGGCAGCCCTACATGATAAGTTGATAAAACACAGCCGAGCAACACTAATTTTGAAGATCTTATCTTCCTTGACGCTTATGGCAGACATTGACCTGAGTGTACCTCTGACGTGGCCTGACGGAACGTACGCGCTTCCAGGGGCAGCAACCCTAGGTGGGAATACCTGCCCGAACACCAGTCACACGAAGTGGAGCCATGATTTGTTCTACCAGGGCACGGACAAAGCAGGAATCAATGAATGTTCCGAAGGAAACCATTTGACAAAATACTGCAAACGAGACAGCGTAAGTACCTACTTCTGCGTGAAGACCACTCCGAAGGCTACCCCAACCTCCTGGACGTGGATGCCTGGTATCTACTGTATCTTCAAGTATGGTGACACCTGTCCCCACGGTAGGTCCACGGAATGCAAATGAAATTTGGGTGATCCAACACATGCTCGAGGGATTTTTGCTCTCTGTGGTACATTTCGTTAAAAAATAGGGTTCCATTAAGGTTATTGTTTGCTTTTACTTTAGGATTAGGGTTAGGTACAGGCCCATTGTTGAGTCCTGGGTTGAAATGGTTAGTGTTAGAGACTGACCGCGGGTCAATTGTCACAGAAGCGTGTATCGTACATCCAAAAATGTTAATTTCCTTGCTGTATTTTATTTACATTTTAATGTCGAGGGACTTTAAGAACGCATTTGTAACTGTACTTTAAAAGACACGTCCAGCTATTGCTCAATATTTTTGTTCGAGGGGGCGTTGGAGGACCGAACCTGACGGCTACTGTTAGGCTGACTGCCACTTTGCGAATGACTTTGATGGTCTATATAGCGTAAAAGGGTAGAATTCTATTGGCTGGATGGCGTGACACTTTCGAGACGACAGACTCTCAAACTCCCAGGTAATATACCTGAAGGCTTCTGATAATGTTCGTTCTTTCCTGCTACCAACTGTCCGAGTTTAGTGGGTTGACAAACAAACAAATCGTGCAGATATTGAGCAATTTTTGTCTCTTTTCTTGTGAAATATATCGAAAACTCTAGGGTTCACCAATGGCTCCATCAGATGGAACAACCAAGACGACGAAATACGAAAGAGCATTGACCCTGAACTCAACACAATGCCTGCAGGGACGTATGTAGGGGGACCTACAACCATCGAGTTCTGCTGTCGTGAAGATGGCAGGACAACACACCCCATTCTATCTACCAACACAAAACAACTTTTACCTCATCAAATTCCATGATAGATGTCAACAGGTAGGTGAAATAGTGGCTAGGGTCAACAGTGAATAAATATCACAGCACTAGCTGAACGTCTTGTCCATATTTATTGCGTTCATGTTTGTCTAGACACCCAATATACTTCTTTGATGAGTTTATGATAATTTCAGAAAAATTATACTTATACTGCCCATTATGCCTCCTGGCACGTGGGGCAGCAACGAAGGTCTTCCACTCCTGTTTATTTTGGGCTGTTTTCTGGACACTTCCACAGGTGAGATTCATATCTTTCATTTCTTCCTCTACAGTTCGACCCCAGGTGATTCTGTGTCGTCCTCTCTTTCTTGTTCCTTCTGGCATGTCTGGTGTCCAGTGCAGGGCTGCTTAGGGAATGCTGTTTGACTCTTTTCTCATTACATGATTAGTCAAGTTCCAGCGCCGTTTTGCAATGATATCATCCATGCTATCTTGATGACATTTATTAAGTAGATCTTTGTTTGATATTTTGTTGAGCCATCAGACCATTTCTTCTTAGATTCGTTGTGTGGAAGACTGAAAGCTGGTTGACGTCACTTGCTGTCATTCTCCATCATTCTGATCCATACAAGAGGGTAGAGAGGACACAACTTTCAATATATCTTGAGTTTGGTCTTGATACTATATTGTTTAGACCTCCATACATTGTTCATCCGGTTCTTGATATCATTGTGTGCTCCGCCATCATGTCTAACTACGCAGCCAAGGTATGTGAATTCCTCTGTTGTTAGGAGATCTTTATGTTGAGAGGAGGGTCCATCTTATACCTCTTGCTTGATCTTCTCTTGTCCGACGAATCACCCATTCGATAGCAATGTTGAAAAGCATCGCCGACATCACACATCCTTGGCTGACTCGTGTCTTTGTCTGGAAGGCCTGGGCCCTGTTTCATAAAACTTGTCATCAATGGGAAGTTGCAATAACTGTTATAAGCTACTGAAATCCTTGCATCTGATTGCCTGAGAGCAAATTTGTCGGTAAAAATCACTGACAAGACACTTGATGAAACGCCCCCAGGTTACTGGTTTCCACTCTACAGGTGAAATTAGCATAGAACGCCTTAAATAAAGTCTGCTTTCTGTGGGATCCCATACATTCGTAAGATGCACCATAGGTTGTCCCGATGGAGACTGTCGAACGCCTTCTCAAAATCGACAAAGTTAATGTACATCTGTCTCTGCCATTCAGTGCACTGTTCTATGATGTTACGATGGTCGGACCAGGTGGTGATCACCACCTACATTAGCTCCCCTTTTCATCTTGACATCAAGTAATGAGTGTTTCCAATTGCCATTTATCATGATGTGGTCCATCTGGTTCCTATCTCTTCCATTCGGAGAGTACCCGGTCAATTTGTTAATGTTTTTTGTGTTGAAAGACTTAGTAACTGGGGGAATCCTCTTTCAACACAAATTTCAGAAAACCTGCACTCGTAAAAGTGTGTAGGGATGACAAGTTATGGAAACCCATCGTGAATTTATTTTCATCTTCCTTGCATGATATTACTTTAACTTGACGCGTATCAGCAAACATCGTCATGAAACTGATTACGCCTCTGTTGAACAAGACGCGTCAGCTTGGTGACGTAGGATTGCGTCAGGGGCTGTCCAACGAAACTCCCAAAAGTATTTGAGGTAAGTGAATAAAAAAAAATTTAAAAATCAACTGAAAATACGAAACGAAAATGGCTTATGAGTATAATCTCAACTTGTTTCCTGCAGGTATACGGAATGACTGTAGCGGAGGAGTATCTCCAGTGGGCCACGAGGGAATCTGTTCCGAGCATGTGGCAGTCCGGAACATATCCTCAACCCGGTAATACTGGCCGTGGCATCAGGATCAACTACTGCTTCTACCAACCGATCGGTTCTGCGAAGAAGGTCGTTGGTATTATGAAAGAGGGTGACAATGGAGAGAGTGAGAGGAATATGAAGAAAGGAGTTGTAGAGGCAAAAAAGCCAATTAACTTGCTTATGATTGCGAAACAGATGAGAAAGAGAAGCGTAAGCGAGGGTCAGATTGACCGGCAGCAAGAATGGGATAAAGATGATATGGAATTAAGAGGATTTAGTGAACGGGAACCGTGGAGTGAGAGAGAAACTTGGAGTACTAGAGAATTGGATGAACCGATTATGGAAGTTAGGGAGACCGGTAAAGATGGCGAGGAAGAGGAAAATACAGAAGTTAAGAAGTTGGAGCAGCTCCTCGACTCGCTTGCAAAACAGATGAGAAAGAGAATTGTAAACGAGGGTCAGAATGAGGAATTGAAATTGGATCAAGATGATATGGAATTACGAGGATTTAGTGAACGGGAACCGTGGAGTGAGAGGGAACCGTGGAGTGAGAGAGAAACTTGGAGTACTAGAGAATTCGAAGAACCGATTATGGAAGTTAGAGAAACTGTTAAAGATGGCGAAGAAGAGGAAAATACAGAAGTTAAGAAGTTGGAGCAGCTCCTCGACTCGTTTGCAAAACAGATGAGAAAGAGAATTGTAAAAGAGGGTCAGAATGAGGAAACGAAATTGGATCAAGATGATATGGAATTACGAGGATTTAGTGAACGGGAACCGTGGAGTGAGAAGGAACCGTGGAGTGAGAGAGAAACTTGGAGTACTAGAGAATTCGAAGAACCGATTATGGAAGTTAGGGAGACCGGTAAAGATGGCGAGGAAGAGGAAAATACAGAAGTTAAGAAGTTGGAGCAGCTCCTCGACTCGTTTGCAAAACAGATGAGAAAGAGAATTGTAAACGAGGGTCAGAATGAGGAATCGAAATTGGATCAAGATGATATGGAATTACGAGGATTTAGTGAACGGGAACCGTGGAGTGAGAGGGAACCGTGGAGTGAGAGAGAAACTTGGAGTACTAGACAATTCGAAGAACCGATCATGGAAGTTAGAGAAACTGTTAAAGATGGCGAAGAAGAGGAAAATACAGAAGTTAAGAAGTTGGAGCAGCTCCTCGACCCGCTTGCAAAACAGATGAGAAAGAGAATTGTAAACGAGGGTCAGAATGAGGAAGCGAAATTGGATCAAGACGATATGGAATTACGAGGATTTAGTGAACGGGAACCGTGGAGTGAGAAGGAACCGTGGAGTGAGATAGAAACTTGGAGTACTAGAGAATTCGAAGAACCGATTATGGAAGTTAGAGAAACTGTTAAAGATGGCGAAGAAGAGGAAAATACAGAAGTTAAGAAGTTGGAGCAGCTCCTCGACTCGTTTGCAAAACAGATGAGAAAGAGAATTGTAAACGAGGGTCAGAATGAGGAAACGAAATTGGATCAAGATGATATGGAATTACGAGGATTTAGTGAACGGGAACCGTGGAGTGAGAGGGAACCGTGGAGTGAGAGAGAAACTTGGAGTACTAGAGAATTCGAAGAACCGATTATGGAAGTTAGGGAGACCGGTAAAGATGGCGAGGAAGAGGAAAATACAGAAGTTAAGAAGTTGGAGCAGCTCCTCGACTCGTTTGCAAAACAGATGAGAAAGAGAATTGTAAACGAGGGTCAGAATGAGGAATCGAAATTGGATCAAGATGATATGGAATTACGAGGATTTAGTGAACGGGAACCGTGGAGTGAGAAGGAACCGTGGAGTGAGATAGAAACTTGGAGTACTAGAGAATTGGAAGAACCGATTATGGAAGTTAGAGAAACTGTTAAAGATGGCGAAGAAGAGGAAAATACAGAAGTTAAGAAGTTGGAGCAGCTCCTCGACTCGTTTGCAAAACAGATGAGAAAGAGAATTGTAAACGAGGGTCAGAATGAGGAAACGAAATTGGATCAAGATGATATGGAATTACGAGGATTTAGTGAACGGGAACCGTGGAGTGAGAGGGAACCGTGGAGTGAGAGAGAAACTTGGAGTACTAGAGAATTCGAAGAACCGATTATGGAAGTTAGGGAGACCGGTAAAGATGGCGAGGAAGAGGAAAATACAGAAGTTAAGAAGTTGGAGCAGCTCCTCGACTCGTTTGCAAAACAGATGAGAAAGAGAATTGTAAACGAGGGTCAGAATGAGGAATCGAAATTGGATCAAGATGATATGGAATTACGAGGATTTAGTAAACGGGAACCGTGGAGTGAGAGGGAACCGTGGAGTGAGAGAGAAACTTGGAGTACTAGAGAATTCGAAGAACCGAATATGGAAGTTAGGGAGACGGGTAAAGATGGCGAAGAAGAGGAAAATACCGAAGTTAAGAAGTTGGAGCAGCTCCTCGACTCGCTTGCAAAACAGATGAGAAAGAGAATTGTAAACGAGGGTCAGAATGAGGAATCGAAATTGGATCAAGATGATATGGAATTACGAGGATTTAGTGAACGGGAACCGTGGAGTGAGAGGGAACCGTGGAGTGAGAGAGAAACTTGGAGTACTAGAGAATTCGAAGAACCGAATATGGAAGTTAGGGAGACGGGTAAAGATGGCGAAGAAGAGGAAAATACCGAAGTTAAGAAGTTGGAGCAGCTCCTCGACTCGCTTGCAAAACAGATGAGAAAGAGAATTGTAAACGAGGGTCAGAATGAGGAATCGAAATTGGATCAAGATGATATGGAATTACGAGGATTTAGTGAACGGGAACCGTGGAGTGAGAGAGAAACTTGGAGTACTAGAGAATTCGAAGAACCGATTATGGAAGTTAGGGAGATGGCTAAGAAGGGCGGGGACGAGGGGGAGTATGCACCGGACAAGCAGAATATACGAGCAACGGAGCTTGAACTCCTGAAGTTGCTGGTTTAAGATATCGACCGCAGGAAGGAGATCTGAAACGAGTCCAAAGAAGAATGAGGAGGATGAGAACGATGATTACCTGTAATTTGACACCCTGAAAGAGCATTATCTGGAAACTTGAGAGATGGGTATAACAAGGGAGAAAGGGAAAATGAGTCTGTGGAAATGATTGGAGCTTTCGATCTTGAGCTTCTCAATTTTTTTTTTACAAAACACATCGACCGGCAGTTAGAATATTCAGAATGTTATTAGGGAAACCAAGAATCTAAATTATGGATTGACTTTATTATTAGACATCATTGGCATTATGTACATCAATATTGTTTCAACAAGAACACGAGAGAGAAAAGATAATAACAACTTATATACATTTCAAATAACAAATTATGTAAACATATCAGTGTATGTTACTAATATTTGATTCGTATTTACATGTATATAGATTGATATGATATAACTCATATATATATAACTTGAGAATTCTTCCCTTCATGGTATGATATCCTTTATGTAATTTGCTAGACTGAGTATCTAATTTCATGAAGGATATGAACTTTTCTTCTGCTCTAAGAAAAGCAAAATTAGGGTATTTTAACGATAAGGCATCTAAGAGGTTTTTTCTTTGTTCGTTGAATTTAGGGCAAAATATCAGTGTGCGTAGTTCGTCACCAATCTCTCCTTCCTCACAGTCGGTGCATATTCTAAGATGTATTGGTGTTTTCTCGGGCCTTCTGTGCCTTCCCGTTTCTACTGCTAAATCATTGATTGAAACGAGAAAAGATTGGATCTTGGTGAGGTTTTTTCTAAAGGGCTTAAAACATGGGGCGAGGCAAATTTGAAAAGGAAAATGTATGTATGCCTACACTTCTGAACCTCTTGTACACCCACTCCCTCTCCCTCAAGCAACATATATCTTTTATGCTTGTTAACGATCGTGCTCTGTACATACCAATTAATCTCTCTCGGGGTTCGGGACTTTATGTAAGAACTTTATGTATGAATATGTATGAGTATGAATAAATGAATTATATTAACCATGCGTACTAAACCTTTACCTTGCTTACCATACTTCTAGCGTGTAACACGGCTGTAATATTCGTAGAGGATAATTATGAGGGTTGTCTGTGATCGTTTGTAAAGTACAAATTGTTCGATTTGGAATTATCACTAACACGAAGTACATGTTTGTTCATTTATCTTGACTTGCTTTTGGAGTTCTACAGTGCGTATCAAAAAAAGTACACACTTTTGAAAATATCCTCCAAAATCATAATTTCACAATATCGATATGTTTTTTTTTTGTTTTTTTTAAATACACTTATGGGTGAGGGTCTGTTCGATCGGATAACATTATGTGTAGTGACAATATTTTACGCTTGAGTGAGTACTGGCAGCTTTTGTAAAACTCGGAAAAATTGGTTTGCGCAAAAATGCCTCAGTCTTGAATTTGATTAAAGTGCCTATCAGGCAGTAATTTTATGTGCTCTGTTAAGTATTAATAATTGATTTAAACAATAATTATTATTCAATCCTTAATCCAATACCTATCCGAACACTTCCATCCCTCCCACACATACACACACACCCACACCCCCACACACGCACACACTCAAACGCCCTACCCAAAACATCGCAGATTATGTCTTTCTGCACACAATTCTACTTTTGACTGGAGCATGTCGATAGGATGCGAATTGCAATTCATTGCAGGAAGATGGACCTAACATGTTCCATTTTCAAGAAGGAGAGAGAAAAGAATCTGGTTTTGTATAATTTATTTGGTTCCTTTCTTTCTTCCAACCAGTTGGGGATGCGTCACTGTCTGGAGCATGTCGAAAGGATGGACTATACTGTATGATGATATCTTTTACATGTACATGTTTAATTGAAGAAATATTAAAACATTATTTAAATCAATAAATTTGCTTCTCTTTTAAATTCTTATTCGTCATACTGGACGTTGTTTATAGGGTCTTATATATAGAGGAACAAGAAATTTGAAGAAGAAAATATGTAAATTTTAGGGCTCTCCTTCCGTTATTGCATTCAATCTTTTCAACTCTTCAGGCAAAAATGGGTATTGATGCAGATGATTTGTGCTGGAAAGACACCACCTGCAATGGTGATGGCAGGGGGGGGGGGGGGGGGGGGGGGAGGGCAGTGGCGTATCCAGCCATTGGGTGAAGCTGGTGTAGCTTCTTCTTGAAGGCCCAGGGAAAAAATCAGTACAACTTGCTATGCTCTGATGCTTGTACAAGAACGGAGCTGTCCAGATAGGCCGACATTTAACCCCTGTCTTGGAAGCATCCCGCCCCTCCCCTTTATCAATTTCTGGATACACCATTGTGGGTGTGCACTATACTAGGTATAGGGTTAAGGATTGAATGACTGTTCAAATCAATTATTATGAAAGTACATGCAGTTACTGCTTGATACTCACTTTGATCCAATTCAAGACCTGGGCATTTTTGCGAGTTTCACAAAAGTAGCCAGTATACTCACTCAAGCGTAAAATATTGTCAGTACTAATAGTGTCATCCGATGAAACAGATCCTTACCCATAATTGTAGGGAAAAAAAGTCATATCGGTAGTGTGAAATTATGATTATTTCAATTTCAATTTTTTATGGATGTGATAATAAAGAATCTCTCCCTTGTATCAAAATAAGTTACAATAATGATGATTTTACATGTTCCTTAAGGAGTCAAACCATGTTTTACATTGTTGAAGCAAAATATTGAAATATATGATATTTCATACAATAAAATACATAAAAGTGAGTGTGTGACATCATCGGTTCACTCATTTGCCTACCGCCCGTGTTATGCATATCACTGTTTCAAGAAATAATGCAAAACTTCAAAATGCCGTAACTTTCTTATTTTACATCCGATTTCAATAAATTTTTCGCCGTTATGTTTTTTTTAGATTTTACTCTGTTTATTCAAATCAACTTGATATTAGTGTGGACTTGGCCTTTAAGTTACAAACTTAATGGTTGCCACTGGTTGCCACTGCTGCCTTGTGATTGGTCAGAATACTTCTATTAGACCTTAAAGCTGTGTGTTAATTTGTGTTTATCATTGTAGTCAATTCTGTCAATGAACCACAACCTCTTTGTGTATTAAGTTGGTATTAAACGAATCTATCGCTTTGGAAATATGTCTAATGAAGAAGTCTTACTATTTTGTTGATCAAACGTTATTACAAGCCATTTTTTCGATGGAGAGGAATAAAGGGTTTGTTTATAATCTCTCCCTACTCCACTTCCATCAATACAAGATAGAGAATTAGGGAGGGGAGATGGAAAGAGAGAGAGAGAGAGAGAGAGAGAGAGAGAGAGTATGATAGATTAATAATAGAGTAGAGGGGGATGGGTGGAGAGGAAAAAGAAAGAGGGAAATAGGAGCATGAGGAGGGGCGGATTCTAGGACAACTACCCCCTAGACAACTACCCCCCGGACAACTACCCCCCGGAAAACCACCCCCTGGACGACTACCCTCCTAGGACATCTACCCCCCAGGACAACTACCCCCCTGGACAACTACCCCCTAGGACAACTACCCCCGAGGACAACTACCCCCCAGGACAACTACCCCCCAGGACAATTACCCCCAGGACAATTTTTCCGGGGGTAGCTGTCCAGGGGGTAGTTGTTCGGGGGGTAGTTGTCCGGGGGGTAATTGTCCTGGGGGTAGTTGTCCTGGGGGGTAATTGTCCTGGGGGGTAGTTGTCCTGGGGGGTAGTTGTCCTGGGGGGTAGTTGTCCTAGGGGGTAGTTGTCCTGGGGGTAGTTGTCCTAGGGGGGTAGTCGTCCAGGGGGTGGTTTTCCGGGGGGTGGTTGTCCGGGGGGTAATTGTCCAGGGGGTAGTTGTCCGGATACGGGAGGGGCGATCAGAAAGAAAGAGAGAGAGAGAGAGGGGAGAGGGGAGAGGAGAGGATGAGAAAATGAAAGAGAGAGAGATGGAGTGAGATTCGGCGGAGGGGGTAGAGCGATAAAAGAGTGGGAGTGGTGATGAGAGGTAAAGGAGAGAGAGAACCCTGGCGATAATTACCTGATGTCAACATCTTGGTTGCGGTCTTGAGAAGATAGTTGTTATTCTAACAACAGAAATACAGAAAGGAATAGATGCAAATGCAAATGCAAAAGGCAGAGAAAGATAGAAAGAACAAGGAAGAAAAAGGGAGAGAGCGAGAGAGACAGAGAGAGAGAGGTAGAGAGTGATAGCGGTCTTTTTTAAAATTATATTTTTATCATTTTCTCTCAAATCAAATACATTTTGTACAAATAATTCATAACAAAATTTTACATGTTATTCATTGCAAAACTGGATGCATTATTTATTTATACTTTGGCTTAAACATAAATTGCAATGATAAAAGAAAATTTTTTCATAAACTGTTCAGAAAACATTTTCATATACATGATCAAAGAATAGTATACTTTAGAGAAAAAATTGTCTGTTCTTAACCCCCCCCCCCCCCCCGAAAAAAAAAATTAAGTCTTCCTTTTAGGTTTCAATTGTTAGATCTCCATGGAGATCTGGAAAAATTGCTACAGCCGACGGTATTTCACGTCGTCAGAGCGGGGTATTGGGATAAGTTTTCAACTAGCAATAATCGCGCCTCGGATAAACCTCATTGGCTACGATACTGCCTCTGCGCAAAGATATTCAAGTGAGGCATTCTCAATGCTTACCAATGTTGCCTTGTAACATGTTGTTATAGTGAGACTAACTTTAAAAAGTCGTGATTTATTAGCTTTTCTAGGATATACGTTAACACTAAATCAAATATTTTTAAATGAATGAAATGAAATGCTATCAAACACATACAAAACAAACAAAGTCAATTCTTGAACTACATTGCATGAACTTTTAAATTCACTTTTCAAATTAAAAATGTCAATTTTGTACACCTCTCCAAATTCAATGAAGCGTGTCCTGTTCAGATTGTGTATAAATTATGTCCTTATCTAAATGACAATATGATCATTGTTCACAAACTCTTAATGCAATCAAAGTTCAGGATGTTCAGAATATCCGGTTGTCAGCGAATTTCAAGTTATTGTATTAAAAAAAGAAAAGAACAGAAGTTTCCTTGATATTAAAACAGGTTTCCTTCAACGGGGAGATCAAGCATTATTCTTCTGTTTGACAATATGATAATAATTAAACATTTATTACACCTGGCCTGCAAATGACCAATATAAAGTTAAAAAGAAATAATGAGTTCACGTTGTTTTACTTTTTTTTTCTTTATCTTTTCTACAACCAGGTGATAAATTGAGACATGGGTCCCACAATATGTTTTTTTCTAGCAAACTTTTATAGACATTGTTTGATAAAAACACCCCTTTCTCAAAGTAAAATGATAAGCATATCCTAATTTCTATTCCCCGATACAGACCAGTATTTTATGGCATAAGAAATTGCATACAAGTCATACAGAGAGAGAGGCTGAACCCAGCGAACAGTTTCATTGATGTCATGCATGGCGTTCAAAACGTACTAAAAACGTTTTCCGGATGTTTCCAAACGTCTAGAAAACGTTTGGTTGGCAGTTTATAATTATTTCGCTAAAGTCCGATTCACATATCAAAATAAAACACGTTTGTAATGAATCTCTACTATCTCCATATACATTATCAAGAATTATTTTTCATATCAGGGGAACCAAAGAGGAATAATCAATGAGTTACCCCCCCCCCCCCCTTATATCATCATGATGTGTAATATTTTACTTACGGGCAATAGACTGCTATGATGCATACAATAGCAAAACTAGCTTGATGTATTTCCTATAGGAGCATAAAGAGGGGCGATATAGAAAGAGAGAGGTGTAGAGAGAGACGATGAACAGAAGGGAGAAAGAGTGAGAGACAGGAGAGAGGGAAAAAAAAAGGGGGGGGGAGAAAATGGAAGAAAGAGAGGTGGAGTGAGATTTGGCGGAGGGGGTATATAGAGCGATAAAAGAGGAGTGGTGATGTCGGAGAGATAAAGGAGAGACAGGAAGAGAGAGAGAGACAGAGAGAGAGAGAGAGAGAGAGAGAGAAAGAGGTAGAAAGTGATACTGATCTTCCTTTGTGTTTCAATTGTTAGATCTCCATGGAGATCTGGAAAAATTGCTACAGCCGACGGTATTTCACGTCGTCAGAGCGGGGTATTGGGATAAGTTTTCAACTAGCAATAATCGCGCCTCGGATAAACCTCATTGGCTACGATACTGCCTCTGCGCAAAGATATTCAAGTGAGGCATTCTCAATGCTTACCAATGTTGCCTTGTAACATGTTGTTATAGTGAGACTAACTTTAAAAAGTCGTGATTTATTAGCTTTTCTAGGATATACGTTAACACTAAATCAAATATTTTTAAATGAATGAAATGAAATGCTATCAAACACATACAAAACAAACAAAGTCAATTCTTGAACTACATTGCATGAACTTTTAAATTCACTTTTCAAATTAAAAATGTCAATTTTGTACACCTCTCCAAAT
This sequence comes from Heliocidaris tuberculata, assembly GCA_025618425.1. Classification (NCBI taxonomy): domain Eukaryota; kingdom Metazoa; phylum Echinodermata; class Echinoidea; order Camarodonta; family Echinometridae; genus Heliocidaris; species Heliocidaris tuberculata. The sequence goes on along the minus strand of CM046844.1, from coordinate 18,923,563 downwards.
TCAATGAAGCGTGTCCTGTTCAGATTGTGTATAAATTATGTCCTTATCTAAATGACAATATGATCATTGTTCACAAACTCTTAATGCAATCAAAGTTCAGGATGTTCAGAATATCCGGTTGTCAGCGAATTTCAAGTTATTGTATTAAAAAAAGAAAAGAACAGAAGTTTCCTTGATATTAAAACAGGTTTCCTTCAACGGGGAGATCAAGCATTATTCTTCTGTTTGACAATATGATAATAATTAAACATTTATTACACCTGGCCTGCAAATGACCAATATAAAGTTAAAAAGAAATAATGAGTTCACGTTGTTTTACTTTTTTTTTCTTTATCTTTTCTACAACCAGGTGATAAATTGAGACATGGGTCCCACAATATGTTTTTTTCTAGCAAACTTTTATAGACATTGTTTGATAAAAACACCCCTTTCTCAAAGTAAAATGATAAGCATATCCTAATTTCTATTCCCCGATACAGACCAGTATTTTATGGCATAAAAAATTGCATACAAGTCATACAGAGAGAGAGGCTGAACCCAGCGAACAGTTTCATTGATGTCATGCATGGCGTTCAAAACGTACTAAAAACGTTTTCCGGATGTTTCCAAACGTCTAGAAAACGTTTGGTTGGCAGTTTATAATTATTTCGCTAAAGTCCGATTCACATATCAAAATAAAACACGTTTGTAATGAATCTCTACTATCTCCATATACATTATCAAGAATTATTTTTCATATCAGGGGAACCAAAGAGGAATAATCAATGAGTTACCCCCCCCCCCCCCCTTATATCATCATGATGTGTAATATTTTACTTACGGGCAATAGACTGCTATGATGCATACAATAGCAAAACTAGCTTGATGTATTTCCTATAGGAGCATAAAGAGGGGCGATATAGAAAGAGAGAGGTGTAGAGAGAGACGATGAACAGAAGGGAGAAAGAGTGAGAGACAGGAGAGAGGGAAAAAAAAGGGGGGGGGGAGAAAATGGAAGAAAGAGAGGTGGAGTGAGATTTGGCGGAGGGGGTATATAGAGCGATAAAAGAGGAGTGGTGATGTCGGAGAGATAAAGGAGAGACAGGAAGAGAGAGAGAGACAGAGAGAGAGAGAGAGAGAGAGAGAAAGAGGTAGAAAGTGATACTGATCTTCCTTTGTGTTTCAATTGTTAGATCTCCATGGAGATCTGGAAAAATTGCTACAGCCGACGGTATTTCACGTCGTCAGAGCGGGGTATTGGGATAAGTTTTCAACTAGCAATAATCGCGCCTCGGATAAACCTCATTGGCTACGATACTGCCTCTGCGCAAAGATACTCAAGTAAGGTATTCTCGATGGTAACCAATGTTTGCCTTGTATCATGTTGTTATGGTGAGACTAACTTTAAAAAGTCGTGATTTATTAACTTTTATAGGATATATTAACACTAAATCGAATATTTTTAACTAAACGAAATGAAATGCTATCAAACACATATAGAACAAACAAAATCAGTTCTTGAACTACACTGAATGAACTTTGAAAGTCACTTTTCAAATCAAAAACGTCAAGTTTGTACACCTCTCCAAATTCATTGAAGCATGTCTTGTCCACAGTGTACATAAATTATGTCCTTATCTGAATGACAATATATACGATCATTGTTCGCAAACTTTGAATGCACTCAAAATTCAGAAGGTTCCGCATTTCCGGTTGTCAGCGAATTTCAAGTTGTTGTATTTAAACAAAAGAAAAAAGAAGTTTCCGTGCAATTTCCTTGATATCAAAGCAGGTTTCCTTCTACGAAGAGATAAAGCATTATTTTTCTGCTCGACAATATGATAATGATTAAACACTTATTTCATGAGGAGGCCTGCAAATGACCTTGAAATAAGGTTAAAAAAAAGAAAGAAAGAAAGAAAGAAAGAATGAGTACCTGTTCTTACTCTTATTTTATTTTTCATTTTCTTCCAACCAGGTGATAATTGAGACATGGGTTCCACAATATGTTCCTTTTCTATCAAAATGTTATAGACATTATTAAATAAAAACACCCATTTATCAAAACATAATGATAAGCATATCCCAATATCCACTCCCCGATAAGGACGATTATTTTATGCGCATAAGAAATTGTACGAGAGAGAAGCTGAACCATGCAACGAACAGTCTCAATGATGTCACTGTGTTAAAAAAACATATTAAAAACGTTTTCGCAATGTTTTCAAACGTCCAGAAAACGTTTGCTTGGCACTTTATAATCATTCCGCTAATTTCCCAGTCACTTTTTAAAATGAAAGACATATGCGATGAAGCTTCATATGCATTTGCTTTATCTAAATTATTTTTCCTATGAAGAAAAGCGGAATAATTAATGAGCCCCCCTCCCCTCCTTTCTATCAGCATAATGTATTATATTTTACGGTTCTAGGACACCTACCCCCTGGACAACCACCCCCCGGATAACCAACCCTAGGATAACCACCCTCTAGGACAACTACCCCCTAGGACAACTACCCCATAGGGCAACCACCCCCTAGGACGACTACCCCCCGGGACAATTACCCTCTAGGATGATTACCCCCTACTAACTACCCCCTAGGGCAACCACCCTCTAGGACAACTACCCCCGGACAACTACCCCCCAGACAACTACCCCCTAGGACAAACACCCTCTAGGACAACTACCCCCGGACAACTACCCCCAGACAACTACCCCCTAGGACAACCACCCTCTAGGACAACTACCCCCGGACAACTACCCCCCAGACAACTACCCCCTAGGACACGTGTCCGGGGGTAGTTATCCTGGGGTAGTTGTCCTAGAGGGTGGTTGTCCTAGGGGGTAGTTGTCTGGGGGGTAGTTGTCCGGGGGTAGTTGTCCTAGAGGGTGTTTGTCCTAGGGGGTAGTTGTCTTGGGGGTAGTTGTCCGGGGGGTAGTTGTCCTAGAGGGTGGTTGCCCTAGGGGGTAGTTAGTCGGGGGTAATCATCCTAGAGGGTAATCGTCCCGGGGGGTAGTCGTCCTAGGGGGTGGTTGCCCTAGGGGGTAGTTTTCCTAGGGGGTAGTTGTCCTAGAGGGTGGTTATCCTAGGGGTGGTTATCCGGGGGGTGGTTGTCCAGGGGGTAGGTGTCCGGATACGGTATTTTACATACTAGTCTAATATAATGATGCATAAAATAGCTTGATGTTTTTTCCTAAACTGGCTCTACGTTAGAAGCTTCCATTTTTGAAATAAAATTTCTGTTTTTATACCTTCATACTGTTTTCATCATTACATTCCTCAAATTGGTTTTCCCGGTGAAATTTCATCCTGCCCGCTTCAATTCATTAATTATGTATGCACATTGTCAATGAATGCGCTTCAGTGTGTGTAGGGGACGTGAATAGAATGCATGCTTTTACCACTAAATAGTGCATTTTTAACTTCTACAGTGTAGTTTAAAACTGTATTTGTTTGTGTTATAAGTTTTTCATAAAACATGCGTCCATTTACCCAAATTTATCAAATTTGATGGTAAATTATTTGCAGTAAAATGTCATAACTACTTCCATTTTTCAAATTTTTAATCTAACCATGATGACATGCTACAATATAAACCATGGTACCTAGCATAACTGCAATTGCAAGTTATCTTTGCGCAGAGGCAGTATCGTAGCCAATGAGGTTTATCCGAGGCGCGATTATTGCTAGTTGAAAACTTATCCCAATACCCCGCTCTGTCGGCTGTAGCAATTTTTCCAGATCTCCATGGAGATCTTGCAACAAATCAAAAGGAAGATAACATATAACTTACACACATACAAGTACTCTCTCTTTCTCTCTGTTTTTTGCTTCTTTTAAAAAATTATTATCATTCTATATCTTTTCTTTATCTCTTCTTTGCTACAATCCAGAGGCGGCGCTCCCGGGTGGGGCAGGCAGGGGGCATAGTGCCCCCACTTTTTCAAGTACCCCAAAAGTGCCTTTATTTCTGAAAAATGCCCCCTTTTCTCTCTGATAAGTACCCTTTTGACTACTAAAAGTGCCACTTAAAGTTTCTAATAAGTGCCCTTTCCTCTTCTGATAAGTGTCTCCTTATCTCTGTAATAAGTTCCCTTTTCTCCTTCTGATAAGTGAAAGTTTTACTTCGGAAAGGTGCCCCCTTTCCCTTCTTATAAGTGCCCTTCTGATAGATGCCTCTTTTTAAAAATCTAATAATTGCCCCATTTTCTCTCTATTATGTGTCCCTTTCTCCTTTGAAAATGCATTTTCCCTTCTAATAGGTTCCCCCTTTCCCTTCTAATAAGTGCCCATTTTCCCCTTCTGATAAATGCCCCATTTCAAATGTAATAATTGCCCTCTTTTCTCTCTAATATGTGCCCTTTTCTCCTTTGAAAAATGCATTTTTACTTCTGATAAATGCCCCATTTCAAATCTGATCAGTGCGCCCTCTTTACTTCTGATATGCCCCTTGTCACCTCTTATAAGTGACCCTTTTCATCTCTAATAAATGCCCTTTGCTCTTCTGAGAAGTGCCCCCATTTACCTATATTTCCCACCGTTCTTACAAAAAAAGCTATATCTAGTTTCAAAGAATCTGTGCGGCTTTATGTAGTAGCAGGTACCCATAATACTACAACTACAATGTACGGAGTGGAGCTGGAGTCTAGAGGGGCACAATACTACCGCCCCCCCCCCCCCCCGCCCAAAGAAAAGGATAATTTTTTCGAAGGAAGGGCAATATTTCCCCCAAAACTCGCTAGCTACTCTCGCTAGCTACTCTCGCTCGCTCTAATAGTATATAAAAGAATCAAGCAAATCGCATTAAGTATGTTGATATCGATGTAATCAATAAAGGGAAAACGACAGGGTTAACGTACGAATTAAAAGATCTGCCTTTCTCCCAATTATCAAACTGAAACTTCTCTCAAATTTCTTCTCACCGAGTTTGTGCAGCAGTACTCAATAATTGTATCTACCAACAGATGGCGCTAAAGCATGTCTGTATGCAGAGCCATCCATAAACAGAGTTTGGCCAACTCTGTTTCAGTTGTGCACAATATGGCGTATATTCATTTGATGCATGCTTGCCTAACGAAGCAACATGTGCCATATTGTTATGTACGGGAGCCGAGTTGGCCAAACTCTGTGTATAGATGGCTCTGGGTGTATGTATGACCTCTGCTCGTAAGGAAACCTTCATAGAGGAATTATTAGTCCAGTTCAAAGTGCTTATTTAAAAAAATTAATTTCATCCATATTGGTTTGTGGTGCACCAGATAAAATATGTAAATAACATCTGATCAACAACCTATCAATAAACTTATTGGCATTCAGGGCATTTTTCCCTTTAGCACATTTACCAAACATGCCCAGAACACAAACAATACAAAGAGGGCAATTATAATTTCAGCACTCACAACATAATTTGGGCCAGAAACTTTCAAATATGCTTTTTCAAACAGTTGAAGATGGACTTCCATCTTTCTCATATTTACTCTGTCATACACAATGCATCCATCCAAATGACAATTCATTATTGATACTATTAAAACACATATTTAAAAAAATCTGATGTTTATCATACTATTTATTACAATAATGTGAAAATTGAAAAATTCTGATAAAAGTTTGAAGTAACACTTGACACTTCTAACTGAATACATTCTCCAAAGAGTCAAAATTGTATGTAAGTGTGCATTGCATTAAAGAAATCATTTCAAACATAAATATCAGTAAAAGTACAATAACAAACCATCTAGTATTTTGCTGACCAACAGAATCTAGACTGACTTTAAATAATACCTCTAGTCATTCTAGATTTTTCTATAAAACAACAGTTTGTCTGCTGAGCGTCAGAAGGACATTACCTTTATGCAAATTATATGAGAACATCCTTCTGACACTCACCCCCCCCCAAAAAAAAAAAATTTAGATGAAACTGTTGGTGCAGCTGGAATATTTCTCTGCACTGCACTACATGGTGTGCTCATTCTTGAAAATTCTATGTGAACTATCCTTACGAAGCAGAACGCTGTAAATATTATGCATTTGCACACACGTGGTTTATGAAATATTTCATCTTATCATCAAATACAAATCATATTCACAAGTAGCATAATCTCATCTGCTGAGAGCCAGAAGGGCCTTAACGCTGTGGAAAGTACACGAGTTAACGCCATTTTGGTTCACAGCAGATGATATAGTGTATTAACCATTACTGTACTAGGCCTGGGAGGCCCCCCCCCCCCGACAAATTTCGCCACGCATTTCGAACCGCTGCATTTCATGCCATGCCACTTTCTGACTTTTTTCTTTCAAGTGTTGCTGACCAACAGAATCCCCCCCCCCAGTCAGAGAGGGGCTTGAAATAGCCCAGTACAGTAAGGTTTAACAAAATGAATAGCGCTGAAATGAAATTCGACACAACATGCATAGAGCATACAAAGTTCAGAACGGTTGGAATATTGAGGGGGGGGGGGGGGGAAATAGATGGAAAACGCTTTTTGAACAGCTTTCATTTGAGAACATCTGAATGAATATATAGTACCCTGAATTTTTGTTTTTCACAAAAGATTTTTGCATTGCCATATTTACACTACAATCCTAAAGTAATTGCATGTTGCCCCAAAATAAAGTAGGAAATAAATTATACAAGAGAAATATATGTATACATGTTAATCGGGGCTCGACACCAACAGGCATCATTTTCTCTTTTCTTTCTTCTTGAAGAAATACAAATTTTAATCTACTGGACAGTTGGTGCATTGGAAAACAGGCATATTGGCGGCTGAAAGCCATAAAGGATTTAACTCATATACTTAAAGATAATGTTGAGTTCTGGTCAGGAGATTGAAAAGCGAAAGAAACTGCCTCAAAGCAACTGGAAAAGGTTGATTATACAGCAAAGAAGAATTGGTGTATACTGTAAGGTTTTGGAATCACCAAAATGATAAGAAAGTGACTCAATCCTGCTGAGAGTCACATGCACTGCACACAGAAATGTGTCTATGGGACTACACACAAATGTTCGCCAGAACATTTCAGCTGTTTCTTGTCATATTTTGAATGTGAGGGCATCTGAAGAGCAATCCTTTTCAGGGGCTATTTCAAATAGGATAATCTTCCAAACTAACATAAAAAGAATGAGAAAGCTCACAAATTATTTTTTACCTTTCCCAGAACTCAGGCTTCCCTGTAAACACAGGGTTAACACCCTTTTGGGCTTTCACCAAATAATATATTCAATATCTACATCATATTTATATCATTCATTATTATTATTATTATTACTACTACTATTATTATATCACCATAATAATCATTGTTTCTTCTCACATGTGTTTTACCAGTGCCTCCTGAAAAAGGTTCAATATTAATGTACAAATATATCATATCACATTTATACTAATTTTTTTTTATCATTTACATTTATAGTGAGAAAAGAGTTCAATAAATGTACAAATATATCATATCACATTTATATTAATTTTTTTTATCATTTACATTTATGGTACAAATTTTTACATGGTGAATAGTTAGATTATGAGTTTGCAATAGACAAATTTAATGGTATAGCATGACTAATTGGTTCGGTCAATGACATTGTTCCTACACAAAGAAATTCTGCATAGCATGATCGCAGTCGGAAGTGGGAATGTTACAAAAGCTGCTCACGATAAATTGCACACTTCCACAAGTCTTAGGATCATGGTTCCTTCCAAGGCTATTTGAGGAGCAATTTTCACTTTCAATTCAACAATTTTTCAAAAGCTTTTGAAAAGTAGGCCACTAATTATACATGCATGTCAATATAGATACATGTAGTGTATAAATATGTGATTTTACTCACTGTAACACACATACCTACATGTATACTGTAAAGGTGCAAAAGACACCTTGCATGCATACAGCATGGATGTATATATCACCCTGTCAAAATTGACTCAATATACATTCACATATACTTTCTATCTTTCTTTTATTACAATAACCTTAAACATTCGTAAATTAAAATTGGGCACTTTGTACTCTTTTTGAATTCAGAATACAGATCTAAACTACAACAAAAATTTGCAGAAATTAATAACTTGTGAGAATCTCCAAGTAATGGGGGACATATTTCAGACTACACTATGTGAAAGCACATATATTTTGATAAGAAGGAATCTCTGATTATAATTTGTTGTATTTTTTTAAATTCAGAAGACAGATCTTAACTACAACAAAAATTTGCAGAAGTTAATAACTTGTGTGATTCTCCAAGTATTAAGGGACATATTTCAGACTACATTATGTGAAAGCACATTGGCATATTCTGATTAGAAGGAATCTCTGATTATAATCTTTTGTATACACCTCCCAGGGTATTTCCAGTTTGCCCCTAGACTGGGCTAAATTTTGACCCTGTGTAGTAGTTGGCTGCAAAGGGAGTCATATCATCTAAACCTCTGTTGACATTTCAACCAAGAGATAATCGTAAGTCCTTGAGGAGTCATTTGTTTTAAATGTGTATGTGAACATTTTAATCCACTTCCAATTAACCTGTTGGCTCCTGAATTCTCTATTTCCCATAAGGTTAATACATGGATTACCGGTTCCCGTGGGCAATGGGTTGTTTTCACGTGGGATCAAAGTGTATAAAATCACACAATTTCTTCAAGCTCCCAAAATAAATAATACAACTTCATTTCACCAGTATATTTTACATAAACCATTTCAGAATATGTCAATAGGGTGTCTTTTAAGTAGAGATCTATGAAATTTACTGACTATTAAAGTAAGATTCATCAGCATGATTTCGTTGATTAAGTTAACTAATTAATCAATTAAATTCATATACCGGGTACGTATTTTTGTGTAGACTTCTTGGAATTCATAACCGATGTGTGTACAAATCTCGCACGCAGTGGAACTCCTGGCCCATACGGATTATTACTCTGAGCTTTTAAGAGAGCTTTAAGTGATTGTTCTGGTGAGGACTTTTTGATGATGGATTTTCCTTGTGGGGCGGTTCTTCTGAAGTTGGTGGAAGGTGTGCGCATTACGTAAGACCAGTCGATTGTAAAAGTGAAGTCCACTCTTAGTGATTGATACCATCCATTTCCTAACAAATACCTAAATGGTGTCAAATAGGCCAGTTTGTGATTACAATTTGCTCATGGGCAGATAAAGGTCATTTGTCCGAGTACAGATGACCTTTGTACACTGTCATTTTGTACGCACCATAATGTGCACACCAATATGATTTTACATGTATTTGTTGAACAGGTAACGCGTCCACCGAAACAAATGCGCTTGTGCATACAAATTGGGGCCATTTCAGGGTCATTTGTACCATGTACTAATTACGAACCGGCTTATTCCCCCTGAGTACCCAAGATACTGTGAGTTGAATCACAAGTTTTTGTCCCCAAGGTATACATCCTTTCTTCCACTGGAGTTCTGGGGTGACTGAATGATGGGAGTAGAGTTTCTAGGCAAAGCAGAGGAGGTCCTACATGAAGACCACAATGAGCGTGATGATAGTTCCGTAGAAGATGACAGCCGGAAGCCAAGTCTTTAAAAATCCACCAAGTCTGCAAAGAGGAAAAATGGAAGACAATTTATAGATCTATAACATGTGAATAGTGAAATGTAAAAGATGTTTCTTACATGTTCAACATTCCTGAGAAAAGGTAGTTGCCCCCCCCCCCCCCGCAATTATTAATTTTCTCAATTTTCTTGTTTTTTGCAACTTGTTTCAATCCTTCTTTTCCATCACTTTTTTGCTCTTTTTTCAACCTCTCTTTGATCATATGAAACTCCGTCTTATTCAATACTTATGTTCGCAATCCGACACACGGATCCATTGTAGAGTCCTCAGATGGTCATCTAAGGGTCATCAGAATGAATGCCCTACACCAGCACAAAAAAACATAATACCAGCTGAGGCCTATTTCCCCTTAAAGAGCTCCTGTACATGAAACAAGAACCACCATCAAAAAAATCTGTTCATAGTTGTTAAAGGTAGAGAGAGAAAGAGAGAATCTAAATGATGATTAAGAAACTTACCCAACATATTTTCCATGCACCAGCATGAGAAAGCAGAGTTTGACCATGTTCCACGATGTGCTTTCTTTATATTTCATTAAATTCAGGGCCATGGCTACATGTGAGTGGCAGTTATCACAAAACAGATTATGCTGGAGATGGATAGAAATCAAGAAGAAAAAAAAAGTGTGAGAAAGTGGACATTTTATAGAAAAAAGGAGGGTGGATTGTGACATACTGATACAATAAAATAATATAGTCCTATGCAGAAGAAGAAGAAGAAGGAAAAATCACGAACTCAAGTGACGCATAATCGAAACATACTGACAAAAGTCAAAAGTCTATCATAAGATATGAGGGGTATAAATAAGGGAATAAGACCAACAAAAAAAAAAGGCAAAACAAAACAAAACAAACTAACCCCCCCCCCTCCAAAAAAAAAAACAAGTGAATGAGTAAATTACGCAATGCGTAATAAATGTCCCCGCCGGAAGTGCAGATCTGTGGAAATTAACTAGCCTGAACCTTAAAACTTCAGTGAAAAACTTTAGTGAATAAAATAATAATGTTACTGCTTGCAAAAGAAGAGAATACCAACAATGCATGTATACAACTGAAATATAAAACATGAAAACATTATGAACCTTCAGCCATTTTGAATAAATTTGCATAAATTTGCATGAATAATGAATTTCAAAATTCTGTGTAGAAGTTTGGAAGCCCCCACCCAGCCCTATCAGATAAAACAATCGGAATCAAAATCCGATGTGAAATAGAGGAGAAGTAGCATTTTTCGTCAATTTTGAATAAATTTGCATAAATTTGCATAATTAATGAATTTCAAAATTCTGTGTAGAAGTTTGGAAGCCCCCACCCAGCCCTATCAGATAAAACAATCGGAATCAAAATCCAATGTGAAATAAAGGAGAAGTAGCATTTTTCGTCAATTTTGAATAAATTTGCATAAATTTGCATAATTAATAAATTTCAAAATTCTGTGTAGATGTTTGGAAGCCCCCACCCAGCCCTATCAGATAAAACAATCGGAATCAAAATCCGATGTGAAATAGAGGAGAAGTAGCATTTTTCGTCAATTTTGAATAAATTTGCATGAATTTGCATAATTATGAATTTCAAAATTCTGTGTAGAAGTTTGGAAGCCCCCACCCAGCCCTATCAGATAAAACAATTGGAATCAAAATCCGATGTGAAATAGAGGAGAAGTAGCATTTTTCGTCAATTTTGAATAAATTTGCATAAATTTGCATAAATTTGCATAATTAATGAATTTCAAAATTCTGTGTAGAAGTTTGGAAGCCCCCACCCAGCCCTATCGGATAAAACAATCAGAATCAAAATCGGCCAAGAAATGACGGAGAAGTAGCATTTTCTAACATTTGAGCACACACGGACAGACGGACGGACGGACGGACGGACACACACACACACACACACACACACACACACGCACACACGAACGGAGCCCGTTTCATAGTCCCCTCGCGAACTTCGTTCGGCGGGGACAAAAAAAGGGATATTGTGTAAACTACACTTCTGTGGCAATAAGCAAAAGTCAACTGATGGGAATAAAGGGACTTTACGATGAGGAATCACAGGTTAAAGACATAGACTTGCACTTGCACGCACCATCAATCAAATGGCAAAGATTTTTTTTTTTTTTTAGGTAGAGGCAAAAGGCACCATGAAAGCAAAATGGTGATGCGACCCCTCCCCTCCCCTACCTTTACTTTAGGGCCTTGCTCACTCACATTTCATCCAAAAATATTTTGTGACATGAAACTTTCACAAGTTTGGACTTTTTAGTTTTATAGCACTTGATTATTATCATGATTTTACCATTCTTGTTTTATATTCCTCTGACGCTTCATGGACGGATGCATCCCAAACTCCAGGCTTAGCCTGTGAGGATTCCAGAATCCAGTATTTGGTAGGTTTTCCGAAAGCCATGTCGTTCTCCTAGTAAGGTTGGTCAAAAAAAAAAAGGAGATGGTAAATACAAGAAAGAGACTGATGTGGCAGGACTGAAGCATGTCCAAACCGATTTTATTTATTTTATTTATTTATTTGTTTTGTTTAAACAGGGTAACTCTTTCAGTTTATAGATAACTGTTCTTCTAAGAGGCCCTGTATAAATTATACATACATAACCATAGAGAACAAGCATCGAATATCACAACAATAGAAGGATTACTTTCCTTCATTACAACACGAAATGAAATTGGAAATAATACTTAGACCAGCATTGCTAGTTTGCTACCAATGAAATATTCAAGTAAAAAATTGAATTATTGCAAGGCAGAACCAGGAAAACAGAATAAGTATTTGGTTTACATAGATTGCTTTTAGAACTGGAAAATTTAAGAACTTTTAACATAAATTTCAAGGTAAAGATAAGTACAGTACTACAAAACAGGAGAAAATTATCATTTTCATATACCGATGTACCTTGTCATCCAAAATATAGCAAATATGCCAGGATGGTCCACAAAGGGTTTTAACATGTAACAGCGACAGGTTTGAATTTTGGAAACAACCGGTTTGAAAATTATCAATAGGTTAAAATTGCATGAATGAACACTTTCAATCAACATTATTCATGAAATATTAGTCTTAATTTTTTTTGGAAAAATGCTTCGAAATACGGCTAAGATTGCATCAGACAGCCTCTCAGAACCACAGAGCTTCCAGGGCCCTCAAGCAGGCACTGGACCCCACCTGCAAGGGACTCTGTGCTTCGCACACATCAGTTATACTCCTTCCCAGTTGCGATTTTACATGTTTGAATTTTTGTTTGTGGACCACCCCGAAATATCCCTGGAGCAAATATCGGAGCATCAATAGTTTTGTTCTACAAATTACCTAATCCACAGGATTAAATATTTTATAGAGTTCGCAAATCACTCACGAAAGTGCATATTAATAAATACAAACAATAAGCGATATATTGATCTGGCACTTTAACCAAAACCTTTCAAACACTAAAGGCCCTGTCACACCTTTCCGGGCAAGCTACGCGGGCTTGTTGCGTGTATGGATTTTCCAGCACGCAGAATAGTTTCTGCGGGCGGACAAGGATTTCGCGTGCGTCTTACCTGCTGGACGCGTGCTACTTATGTTCTACTTGCGTGTATTCCGTGTGACCTGCGTGTCAGGCGCGTGGGTGGCGCGTGAGAGCTTTGAAACTGATCCGTGTTAGTTACGGACAAGATACGTGCTAGGTACTGTCAGGTGCGGGCCATCTGCGGAGACCTCCGGGTAGCAAAAATTGTTCCCCGCAAGTCACACGCAAGGCTTGCCCGGAAAGGTGTGACAGGGCCTTAAGACTGGGATAACTCAGCTGGACTTGATGTGTCTAATACCAAAATCAAAATGTATTTAATGGGTTAAAGCACTTGGCATTAAACTGGTGAAACCTGAACAGCGCCATCTTATAGTGAATGCTAAATTAACATTATAATTTGAAAATTAATTGCATTTTATTTTGAATTTTGACAAACAGCTTGTTTGGATAAAAGGCACATTTTATTTTCTATAACTATTATTTTTGACTTTGCTAATGTGGAAAATTGCCTACAGGTACATTCTAAGCTTCTACAAACTAGAATGGGGCATGATGGGGAAATGAGAGGCACAGACACTTATCAAATCCTGTTAAAAGATGGCGCCATTAGGAGCTGCAGTTTACTGTCGCTTTAAGGACTTACTGAAACATAATAAGGAGCAGCAAAATCTCTGATGATTCCCTGTGATGTTGCAATACCCATGTGACCAATGAAAGGAAACAACCAGCTGCAGATTCAAAACAAAAACACAGCACAAAGAAATTGAAATTAGCCTATTAAGATTTAGGTCTAGATCACTTTACTAAAAGTAGAATAAACCAAATTACATACATGTATTAACGTTACTGGAGCTCCGGGGCCAGTTTCTCAGAACAGTCACAAGTCCAAGTTCATGGACATCCCATTGAAACGTGTTGATTCTTTAACAAGCGTTTCTATGGGATGTCCAAAAACTTACATGTAGACTTAATACGACGGTTTTTGAGAAACCTGCCCCTGGAGACCAATCAATGATAATTTGACATCATCGTGAAATAGGAAAACACTCGTTCACTCGCACATAGTGCTTCATTTCCTTAAATGCATTGGTGACACGAATTGTCTTTTTTCCCCCTGTAATTGTACGCGTAGTATGAGTGGTAATCCTAGTATCACCTATTTCAAAATGTAGCTGATATTTCTATAGAAGACTCTTATACAGAAAAAAGGAAAAAAAAAAAATGTGAGTGATGGAACAAAGACAAGGAACTACATTTTTAGTTTGTTTTTTCTAACTCATTCATTTTATATTTTTTGTCATTGAATTTTGAAATTGAAAATTTGGTCGTTTATTTTTACTCATTTACCAGGTGGATAGCCTAGTCATGTCCGGGTCTTAACAGGGCTGTCAACCCTCCCGCATTTGGAGGGAGTCTCACGCCACGACGCTAATTCTCCCGCCATCCTTCCAGCGTCAAAGCGGGAAACTCCCGCCACGACGCCCTTCCTCCCGCTCTCCCGCCAAGCATGTAAATCTCCCGCTTTATGAAAAAACCTCCTTCCAAACGCGTAAAATGATAGCTTGTCAGAGATTTTTGGACTTTAAAAGAGTTCAAAAGAGACCCCAAAATGCTGAGGACCTTTTTTTTTTTTTTGCTTGTCAGAGATTTTTGGACTTCAAAAGAGACCCGAAAATGCTGAATCTCCCTCCAAGCAGTTCCCCAAACCAAAGTTGACAGCCCTGTCTTAAAGGGAAATCCAACCTTAATAGCAAGTTTCTTTGAAAGAAAGAGGAAAAATCAGAGAAGCAGATTGGTGAAAGTTTGCACGAAATCGGACAAGCAATAAGAAAGTTATGAATTTTTGAAAGTTGTAATCACTATACATATGGGAATTTCAAATTGGCCGAATAGGTAATGTCACTGTAATGTAGCTGTGGACAACTCCCCCATTCGCTCCAACACACAAAATGACTAAAATTTCACTTTTTTCAAAATGTATTACTCAGTAGGATCTTTTTCTTTCATGAGGACCTATAACAATATGCTATATCCAATATATTTTGAGTACTGCCCCGAGGGTAAAAGCGCCTCAAAGAAAACCGCAAATTAATATTTTTGTGTACGACAAATGGGAGAGTTGTCCACAGAAATGTCACAATCGACTCACCAAATAGCCAATTTGAGATTCGCATAGATGTAGTGATCTCATTTTTCAAACATCCATAACTTTCTTAGTCCTTGTCCGATTTCTTTCAAACTTTCACCATCCTGTTTTTATTTTTCTACTTTCACACAAATCATCTTATTACCAAGGTTGGATTGCCCTTTAATATCATGAATATCGTAAATTCTGTTGACAGTTATTTTCTACATAACTGACACCCTGCTTTCGCACCCGCGCCCCGGCTCTTTGCATGAAATTAAACATCATCAATCCTCCCCCCCCCCCCCCCCCCCCCACTTCCTCCTTCTTCGGATCTAGATTATTACGATACAAATATTTGAACATGTGGGACTGAAGTATACTCACGTCAGAAATGGGATTGGCGTCCAAACAATACAAAACGGGTATCTCATCCTTCTATGTTCAACTCCATTTCCATTCGCCATCCTGCTCTGATTCTCTGTCGATTCTGTGTCCCTTTGATTAACGCTAAACGTCACCTCAGGGTCGTTTTCCATGCCGTTAGGTAAAGGATTATATGGATGTTTCATTCTCAACACTAATCCACCATGTTTACATCTATGACGTCATTGATTGATAGATGCAAATTTAGATGTGCATGTATAATGTGAAGGAAACTAAACCGGCCCAAGATGGCCAATACAATATTTTGGATAATGGTGATGACGACGACGACGACGACGACGACGACGATGATGATGATGATGATGATGATGATAATGATGATGTTGATGATGATGATGATGATGGTGAGAATGATACTGGTGATGATTCAATTAATGGTGGTGTTTATGATCATCATGATGGTGATGATGATGATAATGGTGATGATGGTGGTGATGTTTTGATGACGATCGATGATGTTTTGATGACGATCGATGATGCATGGTGAAAGTGATGAAAATCGCGGTGATGATGATGATAAGGATGTTGATGATGGTGATGATGATATGACGATGAACTTGATGGAGATGATATGAGCATTTGGAGAAAAGCCCTAACTGCACCCTTATCCTATCTTTCATATGATTTTTCAAAGAACAATGTCAAATCCCCTACCCTCCCCCCCTCCCCCCCCCCAACCTTTCTCTCTCTATAATATCTGGCTTATTCCTAGCTTTTCATCGATCAATCGGCTGCGTGATTGATTGATTATATTCACTAATAACAATAACAAAACAAGTTATACATTTATTGGGCCGGCCTTGTAAAATTCAATTCAGATGCCTACACAAAAATGTCCACTGTTAATAAACAAATAAAACTGAAAAAAAAATCCTTTCATGGAAATGACATAAAATGAGAAACTGGTTTAAAATGATTGTGAATTGTCATCATGCACGAGTATAGATAGGTTGTTTTGAACCAGGGCCCTGTTTCATAAAACTTGCTATCAATAACAAGTTGCAATAACTGTTATAAGCTATTGAAATCCTTGCATCTGATTGGCTGAGAGCAAAATTTGTCATAGAAATGTGGCAACTGTTACTGATAACAAGGTTTTTTGAAACGGGACCCAGGACACAAAAAGGAATGTGCTATGAATTATGATCATTTAAACAAAGTAAAAATAACATTTAAGCTGGAAAAGTGAAACTCTCATAGAGACAATGCATCTACTAAATGTAGCTCGCTTTCCTGATCTATATTTGCCCATTTTATGTCTATAATTTGTAGTCTAACATTCACTGTAATTTTTGTTCAAGAGAGGACTTATTTTCTGCTATTACCAGTGGCGTAATGAGCCAAAAATGTTGAGGGCCCCACAATTTCTGAATACTTGTGAGCAAGCAAAAAAAAAATTGACCCTTTTTAATGAAAATATAATTTGTCATGTATCTGGTAGGTAATGAGTAATTTCAATTTTTTTTTAATTTTTAATTTCTTTTTTTTGGGGGGGGGGGGGCTTGGGCAAAAGTTCCAGTTGCTATTACAAGAACTCGAGATTGATTTCATTTCTGCTTGTTGACAACAAGATAAATGTATTGCTAATATAACAAGCTGGGGAATATCAAATACATACATGTATGACAAATACACTTGGAAATTTACTTTTCATCACAATCATGTTTATTAACATGTAACACAAATACAATATACATTTAATATTTTCTTTACTCATACGAATGGTGACTTTTCTAGAACAAATAGTTTTTCACTGCAAATGTGGAAGCTAAACATGAATGTAATTTGTTTTTTAGTTCATTGCTTATTCTTACTTTTTGTACATTGAGATATAAAGATACAACATTAATACTAAATCGAATACCAGGAACAACTTTCAACATGCGCTTAAGGTTCAGTGTTTGTTTAAAATCCCAAGTTTGTTTGTAGTTGGAAAAAAAGCATATTTATGGCAGTTTAAACATTAATGGAAGAGAGGTAAAATCAGAACCATTTTCCAATTTGTTAAAACTGAGATCACTAGTTTTCTTCTTTTCTCCTCTTGTATTGAAATAGTGCCACAATAAAATGTAACATACACATACTCCTTCAGTATTATTATCATCCTGATCTCTTAAAAAGAGTATGGGTTCCTGAATTCATGAACAGAAGTTTCACGTTCTTAGCTTTTTGCTGAAGTACATAGCTTTTTATAAAATTTCCCCCTCCATTTTGGTTAATACTTGAAGTCGAT
Source organism: Heliocidaris tuberculata (assembly GCA_025618425.1). Lineage (NCBI taxonomy): Eukaryota > Metazoa > Echinodermata > Echinoidea > Camarodonta > Echinometridae > Heliocidaris > Heliocidaris tuberculata. The sequence continues at coordinate 18,905,684 of CM046844.1, read as the reverse complement.
ACAAGTATTTTTTGTCAAAAAATCCTCTTACCCTCCAGGCTATGCATTGTTGAATAATTTTTACAAATGGGGGTGATGACATTGAGCGAAGTGTCCAACCTCATGGCTCCACACATGGATGTCCAATGGTTTGATTGGGGGGAAAAAGTGGGGTTGCCTGAGCCCCTTTGAACTCTATTCTTCTATAGGCCTCAAGAAAATATTATCTGCTGAGAGTCAAAAGGGCATTACATTGTAAATCATATCACTTTACATAGAGTTAATGCCCTTCTGGACCTCAACAGACAAAATTATCCTTCAAATCTCTGAAGATGGAGGATATACAACAGTTCTTTTGTAGTAGGTCAATCAGTATAGTGATGATGCATAACTCATCATAGGTCCTATCTGCCAATTAAATACTCAACATCTTTATTTGCCATTCTTCCCATTTTTCTTAGTGAGCTACCTTTAATATTATTTTACAGCCAAACATGAACAATTAGCAAGACCATGCCTGCTCTGTCTATAAAATAAAAACCAGTAGGAGACACTCTGAAAAAAAAACACCAACAAAACCTCTTTTAAATATCAAATCAATTTCTAGCATCAAGTAACATAATGTAACATAGGAAAAACAAAATCAAACCAAAATAGAAGTTGACACAATTTCCACCGATTCAAATCTCTAGTTATAGCTACTAGTATTTCTCATTATCTTCAATATATAATATGTATACATGTTTATTATACAAGAGCGGAAACTTGAACAAAGACTGCTAATCTTCTGCCACGCAAAGAAGTAGACTTCTTGATGGAATGTTAATTCGACCCTCTTCCTACCAGAAATTCAAATCTGGTGTGCCATCGATCTGGGCAACAACTCCCCAATAGCCACACATTGTCGTTTCATCCAAGACCAGATCGATCTCACATCGGTTTAAAATTCTTGTAGAAAATGGGCAAAGCGTTGTATTTTGTACAAAACTTGGCAAACACAAGTACTCTTTGCATCACTCCATACAGGTCAGTTACAGATAGTTTGAGTAAGATAGTAGCATAAATTAATATTTTACCTTCTTAAGTTGCACAAGTACATGACAATAATACATGTACTTCAATTTTTGTTTAGTTTGAACAAAAATTATTAAGAAGAGAAAAAAAGTCTGGGACTGTTGTTATTTAGGAGATGCACTGTTAAGACTTCCATGGTTCTTTCAGAGGGGCACTACTCTAAAACCTAGAAACTTTCGCGACATAAAGCTTTCGCAAATTGTCAATGACAGCCAATTTTGCAGCAAGAAACTTTTGCAAATTGCAACAATTTTATGTTGTTTCAATTGTGATTTTATTATTTTGCGGATCTCGGCCCCTCGCGAAATTCACAAAAATTCAAGCACGCGAAAATTTCTGGTTTTACAGTATTTCAGGAACATATTTCAACTTGCAAAATTAATGAATGGAATGTAGATTTAATTTCTGTTAAATTCCCACACAGAGCATTATTTTAGGAAATGAAGTACTCATTTGAAAACAACTGATAATCATTCTCTAACACAATTTCAGTCCAACTGCATCTTGTCTGATCTTTTGCATGCTGTTTTTTGAAGAGGTGATTATTCTTTGGACTCTTGAGTATACACGTATTTACACAGATGATACATATATACATGTACCTCCAAATCACACTGCATGTATGTTCAGTGGTGAATACAACTTACATTCTACATAAAAGTATACATGCTACAGTGGTACACAACCCTCGTTTTCCCATTTTAATCTGCATTAGAAAAAAATTGAACTAAAAACGACAAGAATGCCATAAATTTGCTATTTTATGGGGCAGCCATTTCAGCAAAATTGAAAATCATCCAAGCAGCAATAACATTTTGAAAGTTGTAATAATATACAAGTAAAATAGAGGTGCTAAATAGTAGATAATACATTGTAACTTCAAAATTTGGAGATGATTAAATATGAATCATCTGAACTCTTGTGGATGTCCCACACCTATCCCTCTTCACTAAACTTTTGCACTTCCCTTCAAAATAAAATGAAAAGCCCTTCTGAGTTCACAACCAGCCATTTTACCTCTAATGTGGTAACCCTTTCATGAGAGGAATTATTTGAGGACAAAATTGATCACATAATGTTCTGCAAATTGGCAACAAAATTATCATTATTCTTTTAGCACTACGTGGTTCTAATAAAATGTAATGTCTTTGAAAACAACATACATGGTAGAAAACTTCATCGAAAAGTTGAAAAAGTTGCCAATTTTGACAAAAAACAATGATTTTGAATCGCAATGGGTTGCCAATTTAAGGATTTTAAAGCTTATCCTCCTTTTTAAAAGTCCTGGCATCAAACGCAAAATGGTCATGCAACGAAATTGGACACAGTATGTGCAGAAATACTCTTTTTACTCATGCATCTGGTATATTTTTTAAGGACTCCGAATCAAAAGTTGTTGAGCCAAACCACAAAATGTGGTCAATTGTCTCAAAAGGGTTATTCTGTATCAGCGTGTCCGTAATGCTTCAAGTTTCAAGGAGAAAGCTTTTGTCTGCTGAATACGTCATTGAATACAGAGATAATGTCCTTCTGGCTATTAACAGATGCTCTCTTCTGCAGCAAAGGCAAAGGATTGTCAAGCATGCATGAACTTGAAGAAATGCTAGTTGAATTGAGCACGCATATCACGTGATTATTTCAAGCATGTTCAGAATACTTTGAATATAATACTTTTAGCCAAGCAGTTGAGGTGTAAAAAGGATTTAGTCTGTTTCACGAGTCCCTATTTTGATCATTAATTTTTGTGTGTGTTTTCAATGCCGTATACGACCGTTTGGGTTTCCGCTATATACATGTAGGTATCCCATTATCACACTTTTGGTCGAGTTATGTGACAGAGATCTGATATGCATTTATTGCACTTTTTTTATATCAGGAATTTTTATAAAAAGGCATCATTTTGATTATTTTTTTCAATATAAACTAACCATGTGTTACAAATAAGTGGAGAAAATATTTGAATGTTAATTGAAAAATACCATGAGTAGCTTGACACACTAGTTAGAAGAAAAATAATTTTTAAAATGTTGTGAACATCCTCAGTTTAGTTTTGCAATTTGTCAAAATAAAAAATATGTGCGCTTTATCTGGGGTTTATTTTTCTTCCCATTTATAGATAAATCCTTTGGACCATTTTCATTAATTGATTTCTATTCAAATATGCATTTATTGCACTTTTGCATTTCTATAGGGAAGAGAAGCCCGTATATAAATACTAATTCTTTAAAGCCTGTATACTCATATACCATTTCTTACAAAAATGGAGAGAAAATATTTTGAATGATGAATGTCAAAAGTTAACATTACTATGTGAAGCTTAATACGAAAGTTCTGAAAAAAAAAATTCTTGAAATAGTCAAATCATATGGTAAATGTTATCTAAATGATGCTTAACGATATGCATACTGACTACATACGGCACCACATATTATATTATGCAATAAAAATTATTTGAACATCTTTTTTTTTTACCAATATAGATAATAACAGGGTGTGGTGTTGATCCTTGGTTAACACCGATCATACAATATATATTTTGTGTTGAAGATACAAATCTAACAATGAATATACTAAAACAAAAGACACTTTACATATAGTTATTTGGATTGCAGATTTAAAGAAGAATATATATACATACAATTCACATACATGCTTAAATTTCTCTTCTCTTATTTAAATAACATGTACATGTATTTTCTAAATAACAAGTCATAACCGCTATACACAGAATAACATAGCTAAAATTTCTCTTTTTTCGCTGTCATACAATAACCACAAATTTGTTTCATTGTCTTTTTATTGATTTATTTATTACAAATATATGCGCTACAACCTACAAATTACAACAAATGTTTTAAAAAAGGGCTCAGAAAGTAAAGAAATAGAGTAATTAAATGTAAAGAGGGCATCATAAAATAAAGTGATATCTCAATTTCATTGTCTGCATATAGACAATTTAGAACTTTCGTAAAAGTTTATCATCATCCACTTTTTGTGCGCCTAACATAGTTTACCTCGTAAAAATAGACATGCTGTATAAGAACGCAACAGATCGATTTCATATCTGCTCTATTAAAAGATTCAGCCCTGTTAACTACAAATTATGCAATAAATATGAGTTGTTTATCCAAAAACATGGGGTACGATTCCATATGAATGTCTACGTGTATGTATGCTTCAATTTGGCAGACAAATAACATGCATGCATGATGCACAACTGCAGCGCTTCTCTTAGTACGAGTTTCTCTTCATACAGATCATTCAATGCTCTAGAAATATGACCAAAGTAAAGTAACTAAAGTAACTAAGAGCAGCCAAAAAGGATAATTTTGATCTACTGTGTCTGTCCCTTCTCAATGCAACTTCAACTCTGAATTAACAGTTTACAAGGGTTCATAATAACGTTAAAAAATTGTGAGCAGCGTTAAGTTCACTCACGACATTGCTTGCTTTGTGCACACCCGGGCCCAGCCCACAAGACCAACAGCCCGCAAGACAAACAGCCCATGAGACAGACGATGTCACTTCTCATGATCCCCAAGAGTAATTGTCAGAAGTCCCATGAGAATGACACGTTGGTCTTGTGGGCTGTCGGTCTAGTGAGCAGTAGCCCATGCCTTCAAACACTAAAAGTCAGGACGATGTACGTCTGGAAGTTCAATGTAGTTGATTCACTGAACTCTTGGCATGAATACGGGCTTCTCTATTTTCTGAGCCCTTTTCTAAACGGGTATGTACTGTTCTCAACAATAATATTATCAATGATAATGAATGGTAATCACTTACAATAATTATATGAATGATATAATAACAACGATAATAATGACATTAAAACCATATTCATCATGGTTGGCCTGATATATTCAGAAATTTTTGTGCTGCGGGCCACAAAACGGATCCAAAAGGAAATTAGTAAAACTAAATTGAGATATATATATATATATATATATTAGTTCATCCCTAACCATTTGTTGGATTTCTAACATTTTTATTAAATACACCGGTTACCTTTGTGAAAATAGATTTCCCCATGAAAGTTTACAGAAATGCAGAGGTGATCATTCACAGGGATCTGTCAATATTTGCCTCTCAAGGTTCAGTGTGCAGCTGATGACCTTTCACCTATGACAAATGACCGGGGACGACCTTTGACCCTGTGGCGATGAGTCTGAGTTGGCCGGGGGAAGATGACTTAGTGAGATTCTGTGCTGATTTTTTTTTTCTTGATGTTCGTTCCCTGTGTGTGAGCTTTACTTCTTGTTGACGCTTTGCACGATAGCGACTGTAAAAATGAAAGAAAGACAAGTGCAGAAAGAGGGAGAGAAAAAAAAAATAAAGCTTACGTGCATGGTTCTTTGAATTTCAATAAGGTCAGGGTCACGGTCGGGGTCACGGTCGGGGGTCAGAAGTAGTATGCAGGCACAAACCCTGGTTAGTCGTAAAAGTGTGTCTTCACTGTAAGACTACCATAGGCCATGTACTATACATGTACATGTACATGTAGCTGCTCCAGACACAGATATATATTGACACGACCAGAAGGTAGCTGGATTAGGCTTCTCTAAAGACAGAATAATTTTCTGATAAAGTGTCAAATTAGGGTCTGTGCTTGCTGACTAGGTCAGAAGGTTTGGGGGGGGGGGGTAAGGTTAGGATGTAAAGGCGTATGGTATGGGGAGGAGGGACTGTGGTCAGAGCTGGTTCTTGATTTACATTCATGTGTTGGCAAAATTCACTAGAACTGAGGCAGAAGAAAGACAATGTTTCGGTAATTAAAGTGTACCAATCACCTGAAAAAATAATTTGTGTACAGCTAGAAAGTATAAAATCAATCTCAAAGAACTTTATCTGGCATTCTATCGGTCAACAGTTAAGGAGTATGAAGGAAAAAAAAAGGATAACATGAAAATGCTCCCGCGGAACCAAACTCCGAGTTTAGTTCCGCGAGAGCCCTTACCTTGGCGAGCGCGTACGTTGAGTAGTCTACTCACGAGTCGGTTTTACGCTTATAAAGAGTGTAATTCAAATTGCAATATCTCTTTATAGAATTAATATTTGAAGCCAGTATTTTGAATATAGTATAACAACATGAACCCTCTAACACACAGAGCAAAATATTTTTTGGTGGTTGGTACCCTTTAAATTCAAAATTCAAAAATGTTCCTAGGAGGGAAAGCAAACATAAAATTAACCAAGAAGCTAGTACCAATTAGGAGAATAAGATTTAAATTTCTACATTTAACAACATATGCAAACACAGTTATGTTTAGTTTTGAAAAGTGATATTATAAAAAATCAAAGAGCTCTACACAGATTAAACATGAGCCGGTCAGGCATAATCATCAATAATTTTTACTATCAACTTCATCATGCATATTACCCTGTCAAACAGGCATGCAGTAACATACTTTTATGCATATCAGGCTGATACATTGTTCAAATGGATGTTACAATGCAAAATTTCAAACAGCTGAGACTAGAATGTTAGTACAAGAGAACATAATCAATTTGCACATATTCACATTGAGTACATGAACAAAATGCAGAACACTTCCACAGCTTCCACATGTACTACCAAAAATGAAAAATGAACAAATAAATAATAAATAAATGCTACATTTAAATACATGCACACTGTCGTACATTACTCATATGCTCAAAATTTGGCTGAATTCTGCATTAGTCTATTCAAAACTGTACATACAGTTTTTTTAAAAGGTTTGGAACAAACATGCAAAATAACTATCATTTAGTGTAAAAAAAAAAAAAAAAAAAAAAAAAAAAACTCTATTCTACCCTATAATGTAAATTTGTCATAATATTCTACAAACTTTTCTACAGTGTTTGCTTTCTTGGATACTACAGTTTGGCCTGATTTTGCTCTCTATCATTTCCAATGTCATACAGAAAAGGACCTTTAAGGTATTAAAATGACACACATGTGACACAGCAATGACCTGAATTAAACTGACAGGGAGAGGGTGAGAGTGAGAGTGAGTGAGTGAGTGAGAGAGAGAGAGAGAGAGAGAGAGAGGTGAAATAAAAGTAGTCAAATTTTTGGACCTTAATTGAGTATTTCCTGTATACATGTAGGTAACATTTTCCATTCCATGTCTCAGAAAATCGATTTAACAGATTTCCTCCATTCCCAAAATAACCTTAACATAAAATCCCACAGATTTGTAATCTTTCTGCTTAAATTCCCAAGAATAAACATACATACAGCACATGACAATCCTTGTGATTGAAATACTGTACATGTACTAGACTTATCACTTTTGCTTTCAACATTATTTCAAAATTTGTACTTAAAGGAGAATGAAACCCTGGGGAAATAATATCCATTTTAATGAAAAGAGAGGACAAGAGAAGCAATTCCCAAAAAGTTCCATCAAAATCGGTTACAAAATGAAAAAGTAATGAAAGTTTGAAAAGTCTCAATTTCCTTTCTATGGCGATCCTCAAATTGGCAATGTTGCTTCAAAATGGCAGGTTTAGTAGTACAACTCTCAATATGTTTTGTACACAAAATTTCATATTTTCTCCATTATTCCTAAAGATGCTGCTTGTCTTTTTGTGAACTCAACAAGTGTCAAATACATATTCCCATGATATACTGTATCTTGAGCTAAGAAGGAGACAAGCTGCACCTTAAGAGATAATGGGGAAAATATGAAATTTTGTGTACAAAACATATGGAGAGTGGTACTGCTAAACCTGTCACTTTGAAGCAACATTGCCAATCTGAGGATCACCATAGAAAGTAAATTGAGACTCTTCACACTTTCATAACTTTCTCATTTCGTAACCGATTTTGACGGAACTTTTTAAAAATTGTTTCTCTCTATGCTCTCTTTTCATTAAAATTGATTTTTTTCCCCCAAGGTTTCATTCTCCTTTAATATACATGTACATGTATCACAATAGAACCCATCCCTAATTTTGGGTAATTTGGGTTGATTCATTAACCATTATCTCGTCTCATGTCAATTCAAGGTTTGTTTCCCGAAAAAGACATTTTCTTAATTTAGTAGGGCTGGTCGGAACATCATCCCCATTTGAATCTGAGAATAAGTTGGCCTGCCATCTTCAAAAGATCCCTTAATCCATAGCAGTTCATAGTTTTCTTAAGGTCTCAATTAATGAAGTTTTCCTCCTCAAATTGGCAACACTTATTCTTTTTTCCGACCCGTACATAGTTTGAAAAAATACAAATCTTTATTAAATGAACCAATGTGAATGAAAATTGCAAAATTTAACATAAAAATTGCCAATTTGCACATGAAAATAGTGATTATACTCTTTAATATGTGTTGCTATTTTAGAGATAATAATGATTAGTTACAATTGAATTACTCTTATTCGAGAAAAGCACAACGCACTGCTTTAAAAATGAACTCAAAATTTTCAGTGAATTTTTCTCTTTCTGCTCATGTATAATGTGTAATTCCTAGCATTTTGGATCAAAAGATACTGCAAAAGTGTCACTAAAAGGAGACACTGTACTGCTATCGCTTAAACTGGACTTACATGTATTCCAGCAGTAATTTAATGTGATTTAACTCATTTAGTATTTTTTTTAAATTTGTTTTCTTTCCCACTTTTGTAAGCACTACACATACAATACTTTTTTTTGGTTTGTTTTTAGCATTCCTAAATAACATTAAACTTAATAACTGAATAAATATACCAAGCTACATTTCAGTCTCTGAACAACAGCAAAGGAACTTGCACCTTTCCTATATAAATTTCCTTGAAGTTTCATAATTCAGTAGACATTCTTGTTCACAGTACATCAACTTCTATGGCAAAAGTGAATTGCCATTACATAAAAGCGGTGTATCAATACCACGACATGTAGCCATCAAACACCATAGATTTTACTGGTACATGTACATGTACATGTAGTAAGGTGCATGCAAGTGCCAGAATATGCATATGGACATGTAATATCAAACAGCTGAAGGCAGAGGACCAGCAGAAATATTTTATATGATCATAACGATTGATTATATTTATGTGTACATGTACATGCAATACAAACATAAAAGAATCTTTATAGCATATTAGCACATTTTCCTATTTATAAAAGTTGCAATGGAAGTAAAAATAAGGGTAACTAATAAGACGGGTACATACATGTATGTACATGTTCATTTAGCTGTCAACTTTCTCAAAAGGTGCGTACTCTGACCAAATTTGTGGTACTACTTTCGACGAACTTAGTCCATATGATGCTCCTATACAACCAACAGCGAACCCAGAAAAGTTCTTTCCGTTGAAGTTTTTTGTTGACTTGTAAAAATCGTAAGTGGTCACAGCACAATATTGGCTTTGATGCACAAGGGACAACCATGAGAAATTAGCATACATGTACTTCGCATTTTAAAATCCAATGGGTTGTTCATCTTGTGCAATGCAACCTGTGATACAACGATGTACCTATTAGTGCCATTACTGTATCACAGGTTTCATAGCACATGTGTACATCCTTTCTCATTTTTATACCTAGATGTATTTGGGAAACAAACAGACATCAATGACTGATGTGCAGCCATAAAGCTTGTGTGCTTTTTTAAGACAATCTGATTTTGTTAATAACATATTTTTTTCAAAAGCTTCTACAGATCTGTAAAGGCCCTTCTGATTTTCAAATTACAAAACCCTAAATGGAAACTGTATACACCATGACCCCCCAAATTTTGAACAATTATTCATCAGATCTACAGAGCATAATGCTTTGTTGTTTTTTTCCCCATAACTCTACTAACATGTATCACCTAAATGAAATGTTGTTGCAAACACCCTACATGTATATGGTCTGAAAAGTTGGAACAAGACAGTCTACATTGCAACTTTGTTACTGACATTCACAGATATACATATATGCACGGAACATAAACACATGCTTCACTTTGCATAACAACATCCCTTACCAACCTTCTAAGCTTGTGTAGCCCACACTGCAAATGCATTAGAAATAAAATGTCCCCAGAAAAAAGAGGTGGACAAAGACAAATGTGGTTAAAAGGGTTAATGATGACCAAAAATGATAAAAAGAAGAGAAATGAATTCATTAATAAAAGACAAGTATGATCAAGCAATTAAGTTTGAACAGTAAGGGCAAATATGATAATTGTTATTTTCCTGGTGCATGTACATGTAATGTAAGTTCAAGCATATAGTCTTAATTGGTTAATTTGGTTTGACAGTGCAATGACACTTCTTGAAATGCAAATAGTTAAACAAGTGACAAAAAAAAAAAAAAAAAAATCTTCATGTTTTATAGGTTAGTTCACTGTGCAAAAATTTTGAAATGTCATTTGCAAGCAGGCCAAAACTATTCAAATAATAATATTGGATATTTATATAGCTCTCAATAATTATGGTACAATTTATTAAAGAATTGACAAACAATTTAAAATCATGGTTTCCAGGAAAAGAAAAAATTAAACAATATAAGAAAAAAAAAAGAGAGAGAGAGAAAAAGAAAAAGTAAAAAAAGAGAAAATGATACAAAATTAAAATAAACAGAGTGAAATATTAAAGCACACAGCAATTTGGGTGTGTGTAAAGCTGAAAATAGCTCTAGAAACATACAATGAATGTAAGAGAGCTCTTTCAACAACAAAACAAGAAACAAAAAAACAAAGAGAAGATAAGAATCCTTGCAAAGGAAATCTCATCCCCCCCCCCCCTCCCCCAAAAAGAAATTTTTTTAACACTGGATAAGAACAAAAGTGAGGAAACTCAGGATTCTGACATTTTACTTGGGAATATATGGGTCTTTGTCCATCCCGAATGCAGTACTCACCGATAATGATTATTAAAATGACGATGATGATAATTGCTAGGATGATCATCATCTTGCAGTTTTTCCACCAGTACTTCCGCTTGAGTTTGCCAGCGTTCGTCTCAAACTGTGATGCTCCATGCTGGAGGGCATCTGCAAGACACACAGATATCGTATGGAAATCAAACATTAAAAATAAAGTTGAGTTCTGGTCATGATATTGAATTGGGATAGAAACTTTCTCAAGGCAATTGGGAAAGGTTGATTATATAGCACATAAGAATTGGTGTAGGCTGTGAGAATTTGGAATCATCAAACTGATAAGAAATTGACTCAATCCTGCTGAGATTCACATGCACTGCACACAGAAATATGTATATGGGACTACACAAAAATGTTCACCTGTTTCTTGTCATATTTTTAATGAGAGGGCATTTGAAGAGCAATCCCTTTCAGGGGACATATCTACTATGATAATCTTCCAAACTATAAGAATGAGAAAGCTCCCAAACTATTTTTGACCTTTCCAAGAACTCAAGCTTCCCTTTAATCATGCAAAATGAGTTACTACTTTCAATTGTACACAAATAGTAATACAGATATGTTACAAGTTGAGAAGTTTCAGTATAAATGAATATATTCTATATATTTCTGAGATTGAAATAGATTATCCAATCATCCAGATGGGGTTACATGTATGCGAAATAGATCTTAGAGGGGCTTTGCGAGTCCACTAACTGACAATAATGAGCATTCAAATACTTTGAAATTACGTAAAAAGAGCCCTTGGAAACACAACCGCCCATATTCCATTTTAGAAATTTCTAAAATGAGTAAAATTTGAACTCAGTGATGGGTTTAAGTTCGGTCTGAAGTTGAGTTTAACAAAGAGAGTTAGACTGTGGTCTGAGTGTCACTTTGTTAAGCACAACTTAGTCTAAGAGTCTCCTCAGACAGCATTTGATTATAGTGAATTAGAAGAATACAGACCACTGTATTTCAATAAATATTTGATAATTGACAAAAGATGTCTTTGAGAAATAACCAAGACAAAATGGCAGTTTCAGGAAGCCTGGTGTCTCACCTGCACGGTCATCCAAGACTGATAGTGCCTGATCTCTCTCAAGAACTTTGTCAACATTTACTCTCATAATATCCACCACCTGTAAGTTAATAAGAGTGTATTAAAGTATAATTCTTATGAAAATCATTGTAAATCATAGTAACAGTAATTCTGGAAGAGATACTCATACTGAGTGACTGTGGGGGATGCGCAGAAATGACTTACACAGATGCATAAATTAATAAAAAAATTAAACTATTGAAAAGGTTCGTTTGAACAGTCTGGAAGTACATGTGTGGATTATACAGCTAATTAAAGCAAGGATCAATTGATAGATTCGCAAATTCTTGTCAGTATGTTCAAATAGCAAAGTCACAGGTCTATTTATAAAGAAATAAGGTGAAATAAACTGCATACTTACAGTGATTCAATAACAGATTTATGCAATTTCTACAGTTTCACGACAAAAATTGTCCAGCGCTTTGATAATAATGACATTAACTACTAGGCCCATTTTGAAAGGCCATTTTCGGTAGTCGTTTACACGGACATTTTTTCGGACGAGTAGTCGACTACTCGGTATAATGATTTTGGCAATAAGACAGGCCGACTGCTCCGGCCCCGAAGCGCGCAACCTTTTCAGGCCGGAGCACCAACGTGAAGCCATGCAACCGGTCCCAAACAGCCTATGCAACAACCGTGACTAATATCCGATTTCCGTATTAAAATTAAACAAGTTTAAAAACGATCAGTGTTGGTTCTAAAATTCAGAGCAATGCAAATTATCTCCTCCTACCTACTTTCGTGAAGACTAAATTAAAATCAAGGTAAAATCAAGCGAAATAGATCGTCATTTCCTTCCCCCTTTTCATCACAGTCGTAATCATGATATTGCAGTTGTTTACCAGTCGCCAAGAGGTGGCGCTCGTACCCGGAAGTACAGTTGGGTTCGGAGCGTTTTAGTACACGAAATCCCATTCATCTTTCTCCGTATTGAAATTGTGCACATTCTGAGCGTGCGATCGACATCAAATTCAATGCCCTCGTCAAATCGACATGGGCATGCCCGTGCATGACCCGTCGGCAACGAACAAGCGCGCGTAGCAAGTAAGGAGTATTTCAGTGTCCTTTTGTTTTCATCTATTACTATCTTTAAAATATTCTGTGCTGATACGCGTCCTTTCATTTTTACAAAAATTTGATAGGAGCTCGCTTACACGGTGAGCTACATGTATACGGTGTACATCGCGGTGACCGATGTGTGCGCGGCTGGCTCACACACCCGCTTATAACTGCAGCTTCCGATGTATCGGGAGCCTACTCAGCCAGACTTTGTTTTTACTGCTCAATCCTCAAGAACTTAGCTACCAAAAAGAAACGTTCTCATGTGAATTTTATTGATTCAAATGACATTAAAATATCTTAGAACTAACAATTAAATGATAAATTTCTATATTTTATTCTGAATTAGAGGTTTTGGGGGGTTATTCACAAGTTCCAACTATGTTACCGAGTAGTCGATGGAAATTTCATTAGTCGTGTAGTGACCCTATCGGGCGAGTAGACGGTTAATCGAGTACTCGAAACGGGCCTATTAACTACATCTTTTGGTGTGTAATTCAAAATTGAATAGTATAACCCTCCTCCCCCCCCAAAAAAAAAATATATATATATATATGCAGCCTGGAAATGTGTTGTATCTTGCATGAGAGGTAAATACATTTAACTCTTACTCTACATGTATATATACGTGTATGTAGCATGTGCGTACATTAGCAAAGTTTTAATTATACAGAGGCTGAAATTGATACATTACAACAGTTCTTTGACTACCAAAGTAATATATATGTACATGTAGGCATCACCCTTATGAAATTACAGAATGCTTGTTACATGGACTGTTCTGCCTGTCCATTTAATCCTATACATGTACATGTAGGTAAGGTTGGACTGAAATGCTCATTGGGGTGACAGATTTTCCTGCCTCGGGTCATCGGGCAAATGCCTACATGTATACCCCCATCAAAGTACATGATGGTGAAACATGGACCAGGTTTGTATGACCTTTCACAACCTTGTTTGGCCCAATTTTAATCATGTTTCACTGCATTTTCCCAGAAGAGATCTCACAGACATTAATAGTGAGATTTAAAAATAAAGTTGTTAACCATGATCAAATTCGCACTCTTTTGTATGTTCTTAAAATAAAAAATGTCATTAGTGAGATTTGGATTGCGATACGAATAGCGCTGATAGTGTAAGTTTCATCTTTTTAAAAAAATCAATAACTTCAATTATTCCTCTGTGTGACACAGAATGCCTGTGGAAGTGGGATAAGAAAAGAGAGTTCACATATTCTGCTTAGGAACAGATACAAAAACAGAGACATTTGAATTTATAACGGTTCAAAGCTCACTTTATTTTTCATGTTGAATGAGCCGAGTGTTAGTTAATATACAATGTAAGATGTGAGATGTCTCATTCCTACAAAAAAGGTGTGAGATTTCACATCACCAAGGACAACAGAACATGGTCAAAATGAAATCCTTTCAAGTCAGAGTGTGACAGGCCATATCAGTGCAGCCTTAACGTAGATGGAACAGATGGTTGATTTTCAATGTTACAACATTTGGAAGTTGCTTAGTAAAATCGTTATTTGGACCATAGTGTAAAGAAATGGCCTGCAGTAACGTAATTTATGATTTACCTCATCGACTTGTGCTTGAGTCTGTTGTAACCTTTTGTTAGTGGGCGCTGGGCCTGGTTGTGGTGGTGCAGCCCTGCACAGGAAGAAAAAGAAGAAAAAAATACACAAATCAAATGATTACACCATCCAACTTTCCCATTCGCTCCAGTACACAAAATGACTAAAATGTATAACTCAGTAGAATCTTTTTCTTTTTGGAGAACCTGTAACAATATCCTATTTACAATATTTTTTGAGGTACTGCCCCCAGGGAAAATGCGCTCAGCAGAAAACTGGAATTCAATGTTTTGGTGTAGGACGAAAGGGAGCGTTGACCATGAATACTTCACTATCGATTCACAAAAAAATTTGAGATTCGCATAGATGTAGATCTCATTTTTCAAACATTCATAAATGTCTTATTCTTTGTCCGATTTCTTTCGAACTTTCACCATCCCGTTTCTCTTATTTTCCTCCTTTCACACAAATCAGCTTTTTTACGAAGGTTGAATATGTATAACATGGGCGGTATGCAAATAAGTGAACCTATGATGTCACACACTCACTTAATTTTACTCTATTTATTCAAATCAACTTGATTTTAGTGTGGACTTGGCCTCTAAGTACATGTAAGCCTTTATCTACTGTATCTGCACCGAGTACAGTACAAGTATATTTTGTACATGTACTATACATGTACACTGTACGCTGGATGCCTAGACATGATCCTTGCTTATCAGGTTACTTACAATGTGTGTATTAGGGATTACATAGAAATTATACTAAATCAATATGTCAAATCTGTGAAGTGAATGTAGCTTGTGCTCTTTGTTCTTCATAATTAGCTTATAAGGTGACGAGGTCAACTTTGTTGCCCATTGAAAACACAGGTTCTCTACGGCCCAACAAAGGCCAAGTCTAACAAAAGCTTGGAGAATCAATATCACAATTGCATGTTATGTGTACTGAGTATGCTTTGTCTGTCACTGGTCACACTCCATTTGAATATAAAGAACCCATCTTGAGGGTTAGGTGAAAAATAATGCACATAATAATAGTACAAAACACATGTACATGTATGCACTGGCAACTACTGACTGCATTGCCATTCATGATGTGTAACGCAGGTACCGGTTCAATAAAGTACATGTACATTTATGTAGTAACACAGGGTCTGAATTATCGAGCTCTAGACGACTTGTACATCTAACAAGATGTATGTATTAACCCTTTCAAGACAATTGACCACATTTTGTGGTTTGGCTCAATAACTTTTGATTAAGAGCTCTAAAAAATATACCAGATGCATGAGTAGAAAGAGCAAAAAATTCTGCACACACTATGTCCATTTTTCTTGCATGACCATATTGCGTTTGATGCCAGGAATTTTAAAAACCAGATCAAGCTTTAAAATCCTTGAATTGGCAACACATTGAGAGGTTTAAAATCATTGTTTTAATCAAAATTGGCAATTTTTTCAACTTTTCGACAAAATTCCTAACCATGTATATTGTTTTCAAAGATATTACACCTTATTTGAACCATGTAGCGTTAGAAGAAAATCGATACTGTTGCCAATTTGAAGAACAAAATGTGATCAGTTCAGCCCTTAATTAATTCCTGTCCTGAAAGGGTTAATATAAGGAGGTGCTACATGTAGGCAAGCTTGCCTAGTACCTCCTCGGTTCATGAATGTACATGCAGAGCCTATTTGACACGTCCATAGTGAGTTTGGTTGAAGCTCATATAGAGTTCCAGTAATGTATAAATACACTTACGAGAGAAATTTGCTCAAAGTAAGAGTAAATTGTAACTGCTCATCATATGGTAGATGGATTGTTTGCAGGAAAAATATAAACAAAAGCTGGACATCTTATTCCCTGAAAAGAACAACTCACTTGACATGCAACACTGCACATAGCCTGGGAGGCTGCATGTCATGTACATTTGTAGGTTGCAATGATGTACATGTAACTTGATCTCCTGATCTTTCTTTGCTCATAACTCAGCTCTGATTGATGATTATTCTAAAATATCATTTGGTGCCAAATTGGCGGATATTCATTTGTACAGGTAGTCTTAAATTTTTTTTTTTTTAATCTGGGATATTTGTGACGGAAATGTGCAGACATCTCTCGCCATTGCTCAATCTTCGCGCGCTAGTATTGTTTTGTTTACAATTTAGCTTTTACTTCAATTACAGTGAGAATGCCAAAATTTTGAAGGAAGAATGTCTGGTGAATATTGCAATGATGATATCACCCTCTATATGAATATTGAAATTGATGATGAAGCTTATCATCACTCAGAACAATGTCAATACTTTTAATTTAGTAGACCCTAGTACAAAGTACAAGTGGTATGCTAAGTTATATACACCATGTACAATGTAGATTATGAAATTTCACTAGTACGGTCCAGCGCTTCTCAACCAGTGGGCCGCAAACTCATCAAAAAACAGAAATAAACATGAATAATAAAGGGAATTATTAAACAAATTAATGATATTGAGCATTACAATTCTAACAAAAATGGTAATAATAATTATGATAGATATTTTATTGACAATGCCTTTAGGCTTGTTTCCAATGCTTCGTATCATAGCCTAGTAACATACATGTACAGGCTGTTTATACAGCGCGGATGTGTACCGTGACTTTGCATGTCACACTAATGCATCGTCGATCTAACTTAGATATTGAACTACCGCTACTATCCACGATATCAATTTCATCTTACTATTTTACTCTCTTATAAACATTTACATACATGTACATGTACTTTATTGTCATTTTTCTTAATTTTGAACAGGTGGGCCCCAAAAAAGTCCATTTAAAGTGGGCCTTCAGTTCAAAAAGGTTGAGAAGCGCTGCACTAGACTACATGTACACAATTTTTCACACACAGATACTCAGATAGACTACACCGATTCCAACGCGATGCCTATGCTGATGGAGAGGGTCAAAAAATGTCCCCCAAAATGTGTTTTATCGAAATTAAAAAAAAAAAAATCTGAGATACTTACCCGAAGACTACATAATCAATAACAATATATTTTCTCCAAAAAAAAATGAACACAAGCGACAAATTAACCTGATCAAAACGGAGTCAATAATTCGGCGATAATCACTAGACTACCAGCAAAGATAAAGAATGTGTTCTAAAATTAAAGTAATGAGCAAATTAAAAAAATTTATGACACCAATATATTTTTTATGACATACACTGTACATGTACATGTACGTAGGCTGTAGGCCTACAAGTCAAAATATTATCTGATTTAAAATATAAATAATGCACAGAGTAAACATCTTTAGGTACATGTACATGTAGAACCTGCAATGTAGGGCCTACATGATAAACAAATATCACAATAATACTACTACATGTAAGTAGACATAATATGAAATATAAACAATTTTCCAAGTTTCTAATATATGTTCATGTCAAGGTTCAGTTACCTGTTTGATGAATAACCACTGCAATCTCCTCATCCTAATGACCTCATTATAACTAGAAAGTAGAAAGCACCCCCCCCCCCCAAATCTCTACATCTGCAAAATTGCTGCAAAGAGCCGCTCATACAGTACATGTATCAAATCCTAATTGTGAGGTTGCAGCATCGTGCACCCAACGTAATTCTCTCCAATTCCCTTCATTCATGAATATTTCTAATCACAGCTGTCGACTGCAATAGGAGGAGAACATAAGACTGACTGCTTGCATGGTATAGAGCCGTAGGCAGACATAATTAAGAACAACGGATTAGATCTAACAAAAATTAAGCTACATTACACGATGCCTCCTGACTGGCCAACTTGCACCAGGGATACATAGTATAATGTACAATGCAAGAACAGATTTAATACACTCAAACATAATGTTTGCATCACTGCATGTACATGTATACTGTATTCCAACATGTGTACACATGTTAACAAAATAATGCCAGTCACAAATGTCATGCTCTGTTACAGTATGACAGCGTTTATACTTCTTCAAATTTTGGATGAAATACTAAATATTTCATTATTTGCCATGAATCTTTTTCCTTATCAAACTCTTTTGGGTAATTTATCAATCAGTATTCGAGCCATCCCTCCCCCTTCTTTTTTTTTTTTTTTTTTTTTTAAGGATGAATTAAATATTGTATTAATACAAAAAGCACACAAATAAAATTTAGGAAAGTCAAGACTCAGTTTTCTGCTTCTAAATTATTTGGGGGGGGGGCACATTTTGGCACTGCTTTATTTTACATTACTTATCAGTAAATATTTTTTATTCATCAGTTATGATATTAGGATTAACAAATTTTTTTTTTGCATGTTTGCAATAAAGTGCATTCTATAATGTACATGTATGTACATGTAGGTTATTTCCGATATTTACTTTTACCTGCCACTACTACATGTACATGTACATGTATCTATTCTGGCCATAAGAAAATCTCCAGATTTCAGGGGACAAAAGAACTACTATAGTGATCTTCCAAACTGAAATAACAGAAACAAGAAAGCTCATAAATTATTTTTTACCGGAACTCAACCTTCTCTATAAAGGTGAAGTTCACCCTGCTATCAAGTTGCTTTTAATCCCAGAAACAGAAAAAAGAGAGAAACAGATTTTTCAGTAAAAGGTCGAGCGAAATCTGATAAAAATAAGAAAATAATAAATTTTTGAAGTTGTAATCGATCAAACACAAAGTGGCAACTCTGTGAGGTATCTTGCGAGGTCCTCTCCCATAAATGTCCTGTATCAAAAAAAAAATCATAAACTTCTATTTTGTCTAAAGAAAACTATGTACATGTAATCATACATGCACCCTATACAAAATCATTGCACTTACATTTTGACACAACCCCTGTACGAAACAAATTTGTTCTTTCATCCAGCCCTCCTTTCATCAACAACTTGTTGGAAAATGGAAATTTAAAAAATTTTCAGGACAGAGTAAAAGGAAGATGACCTCGCAAGATACATGTACATACATTAAAAAGTTGCCAATTTGTGTTTAATTGACTACAACTTCATAAATTTGTAACTTTCTTATTACATATCGTATTGCCCAAACTTTCACTGATATTTTGTTATTTTTCTGCTTTTATTAAAATCAACTCAATATCAGGGCAGACTTCCTCTTTAATGGATGGAGCGTCTGCCTCAGGAAGGATCTCAAGTTGATTCTAAATCCATTATCCAGTTTACACCTGTAGTTGTAGCACATTTACATCTATGTTCTGTGAAACAGTAAATTTGGCATCGATTAGGCCAACATGTACCGGGTACATGTATGACTATGTACATTTACTGGTAGCTACTTTTCGAAAGGGATCACGCTCTATTTCTGCATTATTGTAACCCCTACCATACATGAGTCTTTGGACAGCGAGGAATAGTCTAATTTAGTGCCTCGTACTGTATGTCTGTGCACCCATGTACAATGTTATTTTCATGACATTAGAAGAAAACAATCTCAGCTTAAAGACAAAACACATTACCCCCCCAAAAAAAAAAAAAACAACAAAACAAAACAAAAACAAAAACAAAAACAAAAAAACTAGAATATCACTGAAGGTGATTGATACCCCCACCCCAATGTGTGTGCCAAATTTCCAGAGCATTGCTCCAAAAGTGAGGAAGTGGTTTAATCTGCAATATTTTCCCTTTTTATTGCCATACATGTCTTTATCATGGCAATGCAGTATGCCACATATTGAAACAATATGTCTTGCACATCTCCATCCCCAAGACAAATGTGTGTGCCAAATTTCAAGAGCATTGCTCGAAAAATGAGGAAGTAGTTCGATACGCAAGATTTCAACCTGCTTTATTGCCATAATATGCCGTTACCATGGCAATGTAGTTTCCTACACATTCAAAAAATATGTCCTGCACATCTTCATCCCAAGACAAATGTGTGTGCCAAAGTTCATGAGCATTGCTCGAAAAATGAAGTAGTTCGATGCGCAAGATTTCAACCTGATTTATTGCCATGATATGCTATTACCATGGCAACGCAGTTTACGACACATTCAAAAAATAGGTCTTGCACATTTTCATCCCAAGACAAATGTGTGTGCCAAATTTCATGAGCATTGCTCGAAAAATGAGGAAGTAGTTCGATGCGCAAGAGTTCAACCTGCTTTATTGCCATAATATGCCGTTACCATGGCAACGTAGATTCCGACACATGCAAAAAATACGTCCTGCACATCTTCATCCCAAGACCAATGTGTATGGCGAATTTCACGAGCATTGCTCGAAAAATGAGGAAGTAGTTCGATGTGCAAGATTTGCAACGGACGGACGGACGGACGGACCGACCGCCTGACCGTCCGACCGCCTGACCGTCCACCCGCCTGACCGTACACTGATTCCTATATACCCCCTTCAAACTTTGTTTGGCGGGGGTATAAAAAAAGCGAGGGGGGGGGGGATTCGTCAACATATCCAATGATGACTTCCAAGCATTGAAATGTACATTTTACATGTATCTGAATTCCTACATATCCAGAAGAAGCTACATGTACATGTAGTTACGAAAGCTAGAAGAAGCTAGTTACGAAAACTTTATAAGCATAGGCCTTCTCTTTGATAAATACACTTTTTTCTGAACATTATTTAAAAGAGAAGGTCGAGTTCTGGGAAAGGTGAAAAATAATTCGAGCGATCGCCAATAGGGTAAAAATGCCCGGATGCAGGTATCGGGGTGCGTTTGCTATGCAATGTGGGACAGCTTTTGTGACCTAGTTACTTCCGGAATCTGACCGGTCGGTGAATGACCCGGCGGCCGTGCATAACCTCTCAAATCAGCTTTCCAAGATACGACTTTGTCATTTAAGTCTCGAACAGAGCCGTTCGCAGCGGGCACCCGTTGTCGCTTTCTGCCGGGCGCCTCCCGGTCGCAAGGCTCAATAATGCTGTAACATTCAGCGGCTCTCCGTACTAGCAATTCCAATTCGAGTTTGCGTTTTCCGTTGCATGGAATGCCTCTTTCTGTCAGAAAAGCTTTCAGCTGCAGAACGGTCATATTCTTGAAGTCTTGAGAAACGCTCGCCATGACAATTCTACGATTACCTTAACTTTTATTAGATAAGTTTGAAGAAAAATTCCTGAAGTGTGTACCGCGGTTACTGTAACTTAGCATCCGTATACACCGGAAGTACACAGGTCCCGGAAGTTGAATGAGAATTCGCCAAAAACGGTACATCCGCGCATTTTTACCCTATTGGCGATCGCTCGAATTAATGAGCTTTCTTACTTCTTTATGTCAGTTTGGAAAAACATCATAGAAGAAATGTCCCGTGAAAAGTATTGCTCTTCAAATTCCATCATATTCAAAATATGACGAGAAATAGCTAAAGTGTTTGGGCCGAATATTCATGCCACACATGTGTGCAGTCCCATATACCCATTTCTGCGTGCAGTGCATGAGTTATTCCGCGAGATTGGGTTAACTTCTTGTCCGTTTGATGATTCCAAAACATCACAGTATACACCAATTCTTACGTAGACATCATTAACCTTTCCTAATTGATTTGAGACAGTTTCTTTCACAATGTAATCGCATGACCAGAACTCAACTTTATTTTGAAACATTCTGACTGAAAGAACATAAAAGCTTAATAATAAATAACCTTGTACACATGTATCATAAGCGCTCGTCAGTAATGTTCACTTAATCACTGTTGAAACCTTTATGTCCTCATGTAGACTGACATGTAATTAAATTACCAGTTGACAAATTTGAAAGTGAGAAGTAGTGAAGCATAAAGTAAATTCTTAAGATATGTGTCCCTGTATAATAGGACAGAACTCATTAACTTCCCAGAGATTTGATCCATAACTACATGTAATCAGCTGGAATACAAAACGTGTGACCCCCAAAATTCACTATTTTGATGTCCTTACCAACCTCGTTGATATCAAAATTTTGGTACCGCTACTTTGGGGCATCAGAGTCAACACCTAAAATTTTCTGTTCTTACAAGTTCTGTAATGCTTTCAATATCAATACAATTTTTATGGCCAGGAGTCCTACATATAAAGGGCTGTTCACACTTGTCTGATAACGATAACGATAACAAGATTTTCAATTGAAGTTACAATCTACTATATAGCGTGTTACGTGTGAGGCAGCTCTAAGGTGTACCTTTAATGAAAAAAACTTATCGTTATCGTTATCAGACAAATGTGACTAGCTTTTAAAGCTTCGCACCCCGTAAGGGGCAGGTCCAGGATTTTGTAAAAGAGGGGGCACAGAGCCGGAAAAGTACACAATTAAGGGCGCAATTTTTTTTCATTGTGTATTTCAGGTATGCCAGTTGGGTTTCAAAAGGGGGGGGGGGCATGGGCTGGATTTCCCCCAATGTAAATCTGCCACTGCACCCCGTAAATATGCGCAATGCAATGCATTCAATGCTGTAAACTTCTGATGTGACTGAGCCATGAGAATTCACTGAGGTTTGCCAAAAAGACCTAGATACCAAGCGGTAGTAATTTCTCTTTAATTCTTGTGATATTATCATTACATGGAAATTGGGGTGAAATTCACATCAGCCAGCTTAAAAATCAAGATTTGCACTCATCTGTTAAATGTGCGAAGCTCAATGACCCTTTCATTTTTTTGAACAAAATTTGACAAGGGCATTGATAGTGACTTGAAAATGTTAGAATGTTAGATACTTGATACTTGATCGGGTAATCCCTTTGGCAGCTCACACAGGAAGCTATACTGGGATGGTAGGTAAAGCAAGTAGACGCAAGGAGTGTCATTAAGTGCCACATGCTTTGACGAAATGGCACC
Organism: Heliocidaris tuberculata; assembly: GCA_025618425.1. NCBI lineage: Eukaryota > Metazoa > Echinodermata > Echinoidea > Camarodonta > Echinometridae > Heliocidaris > Heliocidaris tuberculata. The sequence goes on along the minus strand of CM046844.1, from coordinate 18,882,283 downwards.
AATGCCGCATTTTTGAGGCAGGCTTTGGCTTTACAGATTGATTTTTATTTTAGGTGACTATGGAAAGGGACAATTTCTCTGTGTGGTGAATCCAGTCATAGAGTACATGTAGATCTAGTGGTAGTCTCATTACACGGATGATGGTAAGTTTAGACCTCTCATTGTAACAGTGATATTGCGTTTTGGAAAGAAAATTTTCACAAAAGGGGCAGTGCAAAGACTAAGTAAAATGAAGCTCTCGATGAAATTATACAATCCTGATTTAGAAAGTGTGTAGTACAATGTATGCGTGAAAAAAGTGCTATCTTCAGTTTCCATATCGATATCCCACTATCTGGCTGCGCTATGCATTGCAAATTGTTGTCATTTGGTTTGGCACCTATGATGCTACAAATTCGCGATGTACCGAGTCTTAGTCAACAATGATATAAAAGGTTAAATTTAGCTGCTTTTTGAGCATAACAGTGATTTTTTTTTTCCCTAATCACTGACGGGGGCAACTCATGAGAAAATGGTCACCCCCAAATACAGGGTTTACAGCAGGGCTCGACACTAGCGGAGGTCCAGAGGTCAAAGTCCCCCAAAATGGTGTGTTGGACCACCAAATTTGAAAAAAAAACAAGGAAATGGAGGTCCCATGGTGACCACCAAAAAGTTTAAATCGCTGATCCCCTCCCAAATCAAGGAAAGAGCTCAACGCGATGTTCAAATGCATCACACATTTTCACAAAACGTTCGGTGTTGAAGATAAACAGCGAATGTTAGTGATGTGCATGTACTGTGTAACATCATTGTTTAAATTGCTATTTTGAAGTCTCGCATTTAATTTGAACATATACTCTGTCATGTAAAAGTTGGTTAGACATTTCAAAAAATTGGCTTAAATTTCAATTTAATTATAGCTCAAAGCTGAAACCTCATGCCACAATTCGATCTCTAGTAAAAGACATTTGTATTATTTTATTTAATTTGATTTTTTGTTAGATTCCTGTTTCAAAAAGTTGGTTTTGGTGTCAAAATATTGGATTTCTCTGAATATTCTTCCTTCTAAAACACGTATAAGTCACGTGACTCACATTCGCGATCGCGATAGATTTCTATAGATGGCTATACATGTACTTGAGAATGAAGAATAATTAAAGAAATTCAATAATTTGACACCAAATCTGAATTATTGCAACAGGAATTCAATAAAAAATCATATTAAATGAAAGAATAGAAATGTCCTTTACTGGAGAATGAATTAAGGCATAAGATTTTAGCACTGAGCTAGAATAAAAGTGAAATTCAAGTCAATTTTTGAATGTCTAACCAACTTTTATGTAGCAGAATTTATGTACATTAAGTGCTAGCATTTTATAAGAGCAGATTAAGGTGAAAATTTAAGCTTCAATCATCATCACCTCCCTGATCATAGTCTGAAGTCCGGTTTCTCAGGCTTCACTTTTTTTGTGGCGCAAATTAGTGCAGTCGTTAATCAACTGGAAATATTTTTGCGAGCTGTGAAATTCGCATCCCAACATCAACTCGCAAAATACGCAAAAATTACGGCTTTTACATACAGTACGTGAAAGTGAAAGGTCAAGCGCATATCATGAAATTGAAAACAATACCGCAAACAATTCTAAACGTTTGAAAAAAAATCTTATTTTATTATTTAATGTGGACCTCCAGAATTGAGTGTGGTCCACCAAAAATGAAAATAAGTCAAATTTGGTGGACCAACTGGACCACCAAATTTTTCAGTTAGTGTCAAGCCCTGGTTTACAGCATTCATTAGGGCGATTTCGGGGCTGACAAAGACGAAATCGCCAGTCGCCCCTGTGTATTTCCAATGCTGGAGCTTGTGACACATGAAAATCCCATCTAAAATTGAAAATGTCTTGAAACTCACCTTTTTTCTTTTTTTTTTAAAAGAAAGGCACATTTTCAAAATTTTCAATTTTTCGAAGTCACCGACACTGGCACTAGTCATCTAGTGGGAACTAGTTTGCAGGCACAAACCCTGGTCAGTCATAAAAGAGCGTCTGCACTGTAAGACTGCCATAGGCCATGTACTATAGCGGTTCCTGACACGACCAGTAGGCAGCTGGGTTCACTCACACTTATGTGAAGTTATTGGAGATAACCTCGCACTCGGTACCTTCATACCATGAGCAATTGCCTCCCATAGGTGAGTGTGTGATATCTTGCTCATACGTATGTGTGCAGGAGAGGAGCGAGATCACTGACCAAAAACAGCCTGAAAATTTCACTTGATCAAGATGATAAAGATCCTATCAAAGGATGTGGCATGAAATTAGACATTCTATCATTCTAAAAATGTAGAAGGAAGTATTTTCTCAAAATTTTGCCGATTATATTGGTGTTTTTACCTCTTCAACTTAGAGGTTGTGACAGGCCAAAATTAACACAGCCCCATGTATTGATGGTCCCGTGAGTGAGCTGGGCTGGACTTTTCTGATAAAGTGTCAAATTAGGGTCTGTGCTTGCAGATTAACCCTTTCATGACAGGAATTATTTAAGGGGTAAATTGATCACATTTTGTCCTTCAAAGTGGCAACAATAATATTTTTTTTTCTAGTGCTACATGGTTCTAACAAAATGTAATGTCTTTGAAAACAATATACATCATTAGAAACTTAGTCAAAAGTTTTTAAAAATGCCAATTTTGTTTAAAAAAACAGTGATTTTGAACCTCTCAATGTGTTGCCAATTTAAGGATTTTGAAGCTTATTCTCCTTTTTACAATTCCTGGCATCAAACGCAATATGGTCATGCAACAAAAATGGAAACAATGTGTGTAGAAATTTTTCCTCTTTCTACTCATGCATTTGGTATATTTTTTAGAGCTCTGAATCAAAAGTTATTGAGCCAAACCACAAAATGTGGTCAATTGTCTTGTAAGGGTTAAGTGAGAATGCCGATTGCTTCGCTAAAAATGTGATTTACTTAGAGTAAGGGGGGCAGAATTCGGCCACTTAAGACAAAATCCTATTTTTTTACTCTTTATTTCATATTTATTTTCACTTCTTACTCAAATCATGAGAGCAAATATTGTTACTACTGGTATTTAAAAAAAAAAAAAGTCCAGGAAGAAAATCAAGAATTGCCATGGTAATATTCATTTTCATTTACCCTGTCTCAGAGGCAGTTTTCGGCCGAGCAGATCAGTTTTCGGCCACATGTACAAAATAAAAGGGAAGCGTGAGCACGCGCCGTGCGTTCGCCCGCTGATCAAAAGTCCCAATGCGGGGGAGCTCCGTCCAACACCACAGCTCCCCAGCGTAAAACCCTGCCGAAAACTGCTCCTGTAGTATCAGAACTGAAATCTCAAGACTAACGGAGATATCACGTGTGCGTCTCACGCACCGAATATCTTTGACTGCAACATGCGATGGGACACTTTTGAGCTTGCGACACATGAAAGATCCAGATCTAAAACTGAATATTTCTTGAAACAAAGCTCAGTTTTGGAACCCATTTTCCTTACGGACAGGCGTAAAACACAAAAATTTTCAGATTAGGGCAGCGGGACCACCGATTACATCGCTAAAATGTGATATTTATGGTTATTTTTTTCATTGCTACCGCGGTTCCCCTGTGACTTTAGTATGTATTGTTTGTGTGTGATATGTGATATGATGTCATGCTATGCATTTTAAAGTGATTTTTGCCATGCATACGTCGTACCGGCCAAATTCTCCTCCCGGCCGAAAACACCATCCTTTACTCTATTTATGCCATACTTTTTTTCATGGCCACTGCTGTTTTTCTTTGTCTTGACTTCAGTAATATACCGTGGGTGATATGTGATATATTAGCGAGCTTTCGATTTGCACGTCGACATAGTCGACTGGTAAGATCGAACCACATTTTGAAGCTCTGCGCATGCGTCACGTCGTCTCCCTCGTTCACTAGCCGAATCGAGGATGCGTGCACCCTGGTTTTGCCGTCGTCCTAGATTCAGCACGAACGTTCATATATATATGACGTCATACAAGCTCCAAATATGGATGAAAGTGCGACCCACACCGTCGTGAGAGATCGAAAGCGTATAACGCGAAGTGAACGGACTTGGCCTGTGCGACGTCTCCACGCTCTGGTGACTCGTCGCAGAAGTCGTTGGGAGCAGAAATCAAAAGCTCGCTATTATGATGCCATGACATGTGGACCCTATTTTCCAGTGATTTTGCAGTGCCAACGTCAACGATGGACCAGCTGCACTTTGCAGCATTTGTAACTAGTTTCTACTCGATCTGTAATAGTCTCTACTCTAATAATGCTCTAGACTATGAATCTGAGTCTACTGCCTGCATTCAGAAGTATCCACAGCCAGGTATGGCATAGGTTTACATGGACTTGCACTTTGGTAGTTAGTTTTAGTTTCATTGTCTGTGTATACTTACTGCACCGTTATTTTTCGTGCGTGCAGGACCCCTATTCAATTCCGCACACAATAGGCATGGTAGATAGACAGTCGATGCATAGCAATGTCAATCGCGCTGCGCTGTCGCCCGCTGTTCATTCAATCCTGAATGGGATACACAGCATAGACCGCTATTCCAACCGGTTTGCGTCCATATAATACCACATTAAAGACATTAACATTCATGCAACAATCACAGGATACATACATTTCGAAAAATATGTACAACAGTTATCCAATACTTACATTTTGGTGAATTTTCTGGGGGTGTTATCACACACCTACAAATATAATACAGATGAGACCCAAAAGATGGCGAGTTTTATGAATGACGTCACTCATCCGGGTTTGCCCTAGTGTGACCTTTGACTTGGAGAATAGCGCTGGATATCATTCATGGACCATAATAATCATATGAGCTCATACCATAGTCAATATTATAACAAATATACCAAGAAGTATTTTGCAATCAAAGCAATTACTCATTCTCACGATTTTGTGATTATAAGCAAACAAAATGCAAATAGTCCTCAGGTATAGAAGTGCATGGACTGAGTAATGGGCCTACATGTATATGGGATGATGCAAATTATTATATCCTTCCAAGCCCCAAGCTGTACTCAAAAGCACGCGTTTTATGTTATCTGTTTTGTTTTAGTTTTTCACATGGGAGCACCAACAAAAAGGGCACTGTAGGGAGAAAGGTGAACCTACAAAAGATGGATAAAGGCTTGAAAATACAATTTGGAGACACTATATAAATTATACCCTCCATTTTGACAACATATGTTTCTATGCACTGGTTCTAAATCATAATAGACCTCCAGGGGCGGCGCCAGGGTATTTAAATATGGGGGGGGGGGGGGTGACGTGTATAGCAACGTCGCACGTCGAGGGTCTTGAAATAACAAATAGGACTATAACAGTTATCTCATAATTGCATGGCCTAGCCTTCTCTTCTCCATTTCCCCTTCTCTTTCTCCTTTTTCCCCCCTTCTTCCTCTTTTTTTTTTTTTTTTTTTTTTTTTGCTCGCTTGAAAAATGATAGGGGGCGGCTGCCCCCCTGCCCCCCTGTAGCACCGCCCCTGTAGACCTCCCATCATCAAACCACGAGGAGTAACAGAAACTCTTTCTGATCAAACTTTCAGTAACTTGGCAATTAAAGTCTGCCGACCGTTCTTGTGATGTGACATCATAATTATAGTACGATGATTTATATAAATAAACCCATAAAAATAATGATTGGCAAAGCCGGCCTTCTCATAAAGAAATAAAAGATTAAATGATAAAAAGACCCTATAAGATACGGATTGTCTGCATGAGTCCAGGATCATTACGTCCAAATAATGCATAATTCGTAAGTTTAGCATTTTTAGTTATTATTTGTTTTTGTTTTTGCTCCTTCACGAATGTAGCACTCCATTACACGGCAGACTTTTAATAATTGCCAATTAAGTTAATAAAACAACTGTTATGGTTTTCTTTGCAGCCATAATTGCTTTCCACTATGCATTAATTGTTTGCATATGTACATGCATATTCATTGTAATGATCATTTTATTGTGAGCGTCAACTCAAGCTTTGCTTGTGACAAGTGGCGGATCCAGGGGGGGGGGGCAATCCCGGCCCGTGCCCCCCCCCCCCTTTTGAGGGAAAACAATGCAATGTGCCCCCCCTATTTGCGATTGTGCCCCCCCCCCCCTTTTCGACCAGAAAACCTTTTTTTTTTTTTTTTTTTTTTTTTGCTTGTCAGAGAATTATTGAGGGGGAACTGGACCCCATAACCCCCCCCCCCCCCCCCCCCCACTGAGCGACTTTTAGAGGGCTGGCGAAAATTTTTTTTTTTGCTCGCCACCCAAAAGGGAAACACTGAGACAATGTAGACCTATATGGTAACAGTAATACGGAGACTACCTCTTATCTTGCGGGGGGGGGGGGGCGGAATCTGAAAAAGGGTTACTTTTCAAATGCTGGCTAAGCCACGTACGATGGGCGTATGAAATTTATGTCTGGTCACGGTGAACAAGAAGTAAAAGATTGGGTTTAAACCGGGGCCTATAGTTTTTATATGATGCTTTAAAAGAGCACTCTCAAGAGGAGCACGGCACTTTTAACATATGAAAAATTATATAAAAATGGTTCTTACTTACTGAGGTGCATGCACTTGATAGCATGCATTGCAAACGCGTATACTTAATTTGAAAAGAGGAACTTGTTGTGCGTGTTAATTGGCATCATGCCTCGACTCCGATATATATATTATATATATACAGTCAAACCTGCTTTAGCGACCACCTGCATAGAAAGACCACCTGTCTATAAGGACCACAATTTTTGTTTCCCTTGAAAAGTGTTTCTCATTGAAATATGTATTAAACTAGGAACCTGTCCATAAAGACCAGCTGCTCATAAAGATCGCTTACTTGTCTCCCTTGAGTGGTCTTTATAGGCAGGTTTCACTGTATATATATATATATATATATATATATATATGGGCTAAACCGCTAACATTGTGGTGGTTTAGCCGCTCCAATTTGAAAGTTAATCAGGGCTCCGATTTCGGACTTCAAAAGGGGAAGATTCTGTAGTTAGAAACTTGGAAAAGAAGTGAAAGGGGGCATTTGTGAATGCCTGAAGAAGAACTGATGATCAAAAGCGTCGGATGCACGGTCAATGGATTGTGCCCTGCGGCCCTAACCCAACCCCCCTGTTCCAATCCACCACCCCCCCCCCCCCAATTCATGGGTGAAAGTGACAGTGCATTGGCCGGCTGTAACCAAGTGCCATCCTTTTTCCAGCCCCTCAAAAAAAATATTATAATAATGATAATAATAATAATCCCTCAACCATTTTTTAAAACATCTCCACCTATTCCTAGACTGACTTTTAAGAGGTGAAGAAATTGGTCGTATAATAGTAGGAGAATAAGAATGATATTAAGCAGGCAGCTAATATATATATTTTTTTTAAAGTGCAATTTTGTACCAGTAATGCTGCGATAATGCCGTTCAACAATCTAAAACAATTTTAATGCAAACTGTCTTGCATGGGCTGGAATTATTCTAGAAAAAATTAAAATAGTATAAGGGAGAGGCGATATATAAATTTATCTTTATGAATATGTGAACGTGTGATTTTTCACTCACAGTCCTGTGGGCTGAGATTATTATCTATGAAAATGTAAAAATAGTAAGGGAGGGGCGACACAACCGCGTAGCCAGGATTTGATTTTAGGGGGGGGGGGTGAGCACGCGAAGCGTGTGAAATTGGTGATGAGCACGCGAAAGCGCGAAACTTGACGGTTTGAGCAAATTTGAGAGAAAGATAGGCGGCTCGTAGCACCTTTTTTAGGGCTGAAAGTTAATTCGACGCCTTCTGACTGCTTTTCACTTATTGGGACGCAATACTGCACTGTATCGGTAACAGGGGTGGGTGCAAGGAGGGGGAAGTTTCCCCCTTCCAGCGCGAAGAGCGAAAGCTCTGACGTTAACTTTGAGCAAATCTGAGAGAAAGATAACGGCTCCGGGCCTTATATAGGCGGAAAGAATGACGCCCCGACTGCTTTTCAATTATTTGGACGCAATACTGCACTGTATGTAACAGGAGTAGGTGCAGGGATGGAGCGGGGGATTCCCCCAGCCTTTCCGCGCAAAGTGCATGCGAAAACTTTGACTTTTTAGCAAATTTTGAGAGAAAGATAACGGCTATAAGCACCTTTTAAAGGCTTTTTTCTCTCACTTCCCCCAGCTTTTTCGCTCTCGCTTTTTTTTCTTCTATTTTTTAAAAATTTTATTTTATTTTATTTATTTTATTTTATTTATTTATTTTTTTTTTTTGGGGGGGGGGCTCGGCCGATATATAAAAATTGTATTTTTAATCTCTTGTATTTTACCTACAATAGTCCCGGCCGGGAAAAGCACCATAAACGAGGATTTTAAGTCGAGAGGAAACCTGCTTTTCTGATTTGTAGATCCTTAAAGGAGAATGAAACCCTGGGGGAAATCAAAATGTTGCTTCAAAGTGACAGGTTGCTTCAAAGTGACAACTCTCCGTATGTTTTGTACACAAAATTTCACATTTCCCCATTATCTCTCAAGGTGCAGCTTGTCTCCTTCTTAGCTCAAGATATATCATGGGGAAATGTATTTGACACATTTTGAGTTCACAAAAAGACAAGCAACATCTTTAGAGATAATGGAGAAAATATAAAATTTTGTGTTCAAAACATATTGAGAGTTGTATTACTAGACCTGCCATTGTGAAGCAACATTGCCAATTTGAGGATCGCCATTGGAAGTAAATGGAGACTTTTCAAACTTTGATAACTTTTTCATTTCGTAACCGCTTTTGATGGAACTTTTTTTTAAAATTGCTTCTCTCTATCCTCTCTTTTCATTAAAATGGATATTTCCCCAGGGTTTCACTTCCCTTTAACAGGGATTTTTTTTTAGATCTTGCATGACCCTATTCAAGGACTGGCTCTTCTTGGCCCTTTTTGGCCAAAAAGGAATAGCTGAAGTCAAAAATTTACTTTGGGACACATTACAGAACGATTTTTGTTTTCATTGAAAGAATAGAAAAGAACTTATTTGGATTCTTTTTACATGTATCGTGTATTTTCATATTCACAGCTCCTGATCATCGACCGGCCGCCCGATTGGTACTGTTAAATTTCCTACCCTTTTCGAGGATCTTTTCTCATCACTAGTGAATTTGATACCCCTTTTTCAGAATTTTTCTGTTTTTGATACCCTAAACGAGATCCCGGGTTACCCGTCTGGTGGTTTTTGGACGCAGAGATGCCCTACATGCCGCAATGAGACATACCCCCCCCCCCTCCATGTCCATTGAACTTTATGTCATAGAGTTCAGTGTCCCTGTCCCAGGCACTCTCCTTGTGTATGTAAATGTGAGGGGGGGGGGGGGGCGATGATCAGGGAGTAGGGAGAAAAGAAGAACCCGACCCCTAAATTCAGATTATTGCATGCAGCTTATGAATTTCGTTCAAGTACAATGTATAGAGATCCTGTAATATATACACTACCTCTATGATTTCGTTACATGTCTCCCTCTCTTGGTCACTTGAAGTACAATATGTACTACAGTGTACTGTGTATTTTGATAATTCTAGTGCTCAGGTGGTGAAAGGAGACTTGTAAATTGCTATACTTGTATTTTCTCCAGTAAAATTTCTTTGAGCTTCATTCAAAAATATAAATGCACATGAAGTACAATCATTTTCTAGTAAAACAGAAAAAGAAACAACACATGTGGCATTTATTGCAGTAGGCGATGGAGCAAAATTTAAACTTTACTGCCTACAGTTGTAGTGATGAAGAGCATTTAGCAAAAGGATTATTCAGAAAATATCTCATGTTGATATTATGTTAATTTTTGTAAAATAATTCAGATTGTGAACATAACACACTTTATACCCATGAAGCACTACAAAAGCCTACAACTGACAAGATAAAGAAAGACATAGACACAATAAATTTCATTCAAATTTCTATCAAATTTTTAGTGATGATCAGTCGATACAAAGAAAGACAAAACATGTTTTCCCGACCTAAAATATCAACATGTACAAATAAGATTCATTCATGTGAATACAAGTACACATGTACATAATCTATTGCCATCACTGCATTGCACATTACATTCACTCAAACAAATGAAGAAATTACATGAAGTGTGTAAAATAAAAAGTCTACTGTAGTCTCAATGTATTATCCTAATATCCTTCTCCATCTAAAATTAAGAAAAATCCATGTACACTGTACATGTATATATTTTGAACAGAACTTGTTAAATGAATAAAATGAATAAAATGTAAATTTACATTCACTGGAATAGGCACTAGGCAGTGAGGCAATTTGCTAGAAAAGGTTTATCTTCATAAAATATCAATGCTTTGAGATGAAGTAATAACAAGACTTGAGTGTACAATGGACATCTTTGAACATGGAAAATTGTGTACCTTTGTCTTCTTAGACTTTCATTAAAACAAGGTAAAGTGAGAATTCTACACTGGTTCTCCAAAAAAAAGAAAGAAAAAAAAAGACCCTGTTTACTGCATAAAATACTTGTAAATAAATCTATAGCAAAATTTCATCACTGCATTCAAAATGTATGTGAAAGTACACATGTTGACAATGTCCAAAGATTTGTATTTTTTACATTTTAACACAAAATTAGAATGTCTGAAACTTAAAAATCATCCATAGCAAAATGCAGTACACATTCAAAAAGTTTAATTGTGAAAATGAGTTTCCTGAGTGATATGCCTAAGATATAAAGTACACATTTGTAGTAATACTGAATGAAGTAACATTTAGAGAGGCTTACACAACCACGTGTGAGGTCCAAAGATTTGTAATGATTCATAACACAAAATCAGAATGTCTGAAACTTAAAAATCATCCACAGCAAAATACACGTTCAAAATAAAAATGTAGACAAAAAAAAAAAAGGAATGAATAATAAAGAACTTGTGTTAAACAAAATCATTAATCATTCCTTTCCTTATCAATAATACATGAACCATCAAAATAAACATTGTAAAACATGTTATCACTGTTTTGAGAAAAATGGGGGATAGAAAATGATTGGTATTGACCATGAATGGCATGTAACTGGGAGGTTCTTTGGTTATTTTGGTTACATATTTGTTTCAAGGCATAATAGAGATTTAAAGGGAGGGTTGAGTTCTGGGAAAGGTAAAAAATAATTTGTGAGCTTTCTCATTCTTATTATGTTAGTTTGGAAGATTGTCATAGTAGATATGTCCCCAGAAAAGGATTGCTCTTCAAATGCCCTCACATTAAAATATGACAAAATACAGCTGAAATGTTCGGGCCGAACATTTGTGTGTAGTCCCGTAAGCACATTTCTGTGTCCAGTGCATGTGACTATCAGCAGGATTGAGTCAATTTCTTATCATTTTGGTGATTCCAACACCTCACAGCCTACACCAATTCTTATGTGCTATATAATCAACCTTTTCCAATTGCTTTGAGACAGTTTCTTTCACAATTCAATCTCATGGCCAGAACTCAACTTTATCTTTAACATGGCTCATTAAACAAATTCTCACAAATCTACTCTGTATTTATCACCAGGATGATAATCGTATAACTATTTCAAATTTGCCAATTCTTATCTCCTCAATTCTACCCTATTTTGCAAAGGTAATCAAGCGAGATGCTGTGTATGAAATATGTCCATCACCGGTGGAGACATTATAAGAAATAACAATGCTGTTCTGTTCTTCTACTCTTAAAACATTTCACCAAAAATTAACATAATTTTCAAAATTGTAACTTGCTTTCTTTCGCAGAAGAAGAGCAGAATCATGGGTTCCTACCTACTACATTAGAGCCATCTATACACAGAGTTTGGCCAACGTGACTTCTGTCTATGTGGCAATATGGAGTGGAGGATCTTGCTCTCTCAGGCAAGCACACACAAAAAGTGATGAAGTGGATGAAGTTCGCCAGGAGCAGTAGCCTGGCCACATTTCCCCCCTGATCTGCCACTGCTGTCAATATGTCACTGAAACCAAGTTGGCTAGCTAAACTCGACGGCCTGTACTCTGCAAAGAGGTTTACACATGATGCTGGGTTTTAAGCTCCATGTCAAGTACAACAAAGCATGAAGATAAACCTCAGTCAAGACAGCACAGTTAAACTTGAATTGGACGGCGTTTTATAAACCCAGAATCATGTAAGAATCTTTCATAGAATACAGGAACAGAGGCCCCATAGCACAAAGCCTAGCAATTGATCATACGATTAATCAAACAATCATATCATATTTATATTTTGCAATTACAGTGGAACCTCGTTATAAAGAACACTGCTATAACAAGGTAATTTTCCCGGTCCCACTCCTTTGTAGTTTATTGTTTTTTAGTCCTGATACAATGCGGTTTATAGAACATGGTAATTTCCTTGGTTCCAAGGACCCAAATTCACAAAGGTGGTAATAGATTTGTACCATGGTTTATGCAGATTTTTTGGTATAAGTACGCTTGATTTCGCGCGTACACTTAGAAAGATCCAATAATGAATGCGCTTGATTAGCAAAGTGCGCAAATTTTACGCTAGTTGCCATGGTTTAGACCATGGCTTATGTAAATTTACGCACAGTTTATTTCAATTAATTTACATAAACCATGGTCTAAACCATGGCAACTATTCACTTATACCACAAAATCTGCATAAACCATGGTACAAATCTATTACCACCTTTGTGAATTCGGGCCAAGGAGTTTGTTTGTTATAATGAGGTTGCACTGTAGTTGCATATACACTGTACAATGTGTTATGGGGCCCGGGTATAGAAAACTCTGCTAACTACTGTAAAAACAGAAATTTTCGCGACATAAAACTTTCGCGAATTGTTAGTGACAGCCAATTTTGCAGCAAGAAACTTTCTTGATTTGCAATAAATTGCAATTCGCTAAATTCGCGAAAGTCTCTTGTGCGCGAAAATTTCTGGTTTTACAGTATCTGGAATTAACATCATCCAAGAGCAAACAGAAGTTCCTGGAACAGCGCTTCCCCGTAGATCCTGACAACCCGGTAGAGAGTATAGAAGTCCTGAGTACTGAAGATGGTGTCGGAAATGGCAAAGGGGAGGGTGGAGGGTATAAAGCCACGCCCGTATTCCACCATCCAGGTGCCCGCTGTCCACTGGACGGATGTGGCTTCACCCCAGGCATGCAGGAGGGTGACACCTAGGTTTTGATAATGGCAAGAACAATAACAATATTAATCAATGATGATGATGATGATGACAGTTAATGACAATGGCCTGTATTCTCGAAAGCGGCCTAAGTTAACCCTTTCGAGACAATTGACCACATTTTGTGGTTTAGCTCAATAACTTTTGATCCAGAACTCTTAAAAAGATACCAGACAAGGCAGACATACATGTATGAGCAGAAAGAACAAAATTTCTGCACAAACTATGTCCTTTTTTTTGTTGCATGATCATTAATGCATTTGATGCGAGAATTTTAGAAACGAGAATAAGCTCTAAAATCCTTAAACTGGCAACACACTGAGAGGTTAAAAATCATTATTTTTCATCAAAAATGGCAATTTTTTCAACTTTTCGACAAAATATCCTAACCATATATATTGTTTTCAAAGACTCTGCACCTTATTAGAACCAGGTAGCACTAAAGGAAAATATTATTTTTGCCAATTTGAAGAACAGAATGTGACCAATTTAGCCCTTAAATAATCCCTGTCCTGAAAGGTTTAAGCCTGGCTTATCTTAGGCTGCTGATTAATGGAAGGCCAAGTGTTAACTTCTAAGTTCTGTATGAATCATTACATTTACATACATGTATGTAACAAAATCAATTTTTGCAAATCATATTTTGGTGTGAAATTGAACATCGAAAACCAATTCATCAAGGCAAGTATTTTTATTTGCATTTAGTTTCAGAACTATGGTGATCTGTATAGGATTAAAAGGGTGACATATGGCACTCCATAATTCAATGGTCTAGCTTAAAGTTACACGGCTTTTGAGAATACCGGCCAATGAAAATAATTATAATCATGATAATAGGAAAATTACGGATGAAAAGTGGAACCTCTATAACAAACTCCATGGGTGCAAGAAACTACAACATTGCATCAAAATCTTGTAACGAACAAAATACAAGCAAATAACAAAAGAAGAGAAAAGAAAGAAAGAAAAAAAGAAAAACCAGAAAATTAAGCTTGTAAAAAGAATTTGTTACAAGAATTCTTTATCAAAAGATTGACTGTATCATTCTTCTTTTGTTTTGTCTGTATCATGATATTCACCAATGTTGGGTGCATTTCCACTCAATCGCTTCACAAGTTTTTACACGTCCCTAGCAACTTTTGAGTGCCCCTTTCCAGAAGAAAGTTACCTATTGTAAAATTTTGTACAATAACATTTGATGATGTGCAGTAGTACTAGTGATAAATTGCACATAGCTGACTGCTGACGTCACAAGCAGAAAAGATCATTCGGGGGATTATGAGGGGTAGGATTTTAAAATAAAAAAGTGCAGGAAAATAAAACTGGGGGGGGGGGGGGGAGGAGTGTTGAAAACATATATACATTTAGATCAAAGACCTGATTATTTCTTAACACATCAATAGAAGTTAATATGCTTGTCATTGGACCTGTAAAGGAATTGTTGAGAAAAAATGGGAAGTTGGGAACCATAGGAAGGAAGACAAAGACAGTCAAAGGAAAGAAAACTTGATGAGCTTCAAACAATACTATATTTACCTGGTCCATACATCTCGCTTTCCGTGGTTCCTTCCTTCCATTGACGGAATGATCCGGTCATTATCGTGTCTGAAACATTGGCCCAATACCGACCTTCGCATTATCAACAAAAATGAAATAGACAGAAAAGAACAAATCTTAGCATTTACTCCATCTGCTAGCTATTGAACATAAAACACTTATGTTCCTCTTATCTTTTTTAATAGTGGAATATAAAATCCCCTGAAAATTCATGTATCAGACTATCACTTATCTTTCGCTTCAGTTGACATAAAGGCATTTTCCCTTGAGAGCAGGCAATATTGGGGTACAAAAAAAGAAAAGAAAATGAAAATAAAAAACAAATACATATGTTGAAAAATACTATTAAAAATATAAACATTTTTGGCACACTATAAACAATTATATTTTTTGCCTAAAACTCCAAAATCCTTTTTTAGCATTTCAAGGTAGGTGATTGATGCAGGTGCTCCAAACTTTAGTGTCAATTGAATTTGTAAAAGGGTTATTTCAATTTGGTAAAAAGAATTCCTCAGCTAAAAAAATCTGGCTGTGTGTACATGTATCACTAACATGATCTGCTGTTTCTCTTGTATTGAGGCAGTAAACAAAAGCAATAATCCACTTATACATGTACAAGCTCATCTGAAGATAACCTTGTAATCCAGACTATAGGCTTCAATAGCTTTTGTGTGTATCAGCAGGCCTTTTTCCAGTCTAGTTCATTCATAAATGAGAGGGAAATAATTATTTAAAATTTCACTTTCAACTCTGAATCCCCAAATTTGTGGCACAGTAAGAGTTGAAGAGTCCCTGAATCAGGTAATCTAGCAAAATTTAAGAAAATTGAATCTTGCTTAGTGCTATTTTGTTGTCTGTTTTTGACTGCTGCAACAGTGAATGTTGGACACAGTCCCACATAGGCAAGGGCCCATGAGTGGCAATAATCTTGCTCTCAAATTTGTATCTGTCCCTCACCAGAATGTCCACCAGTATCCACAGCAGTGCCAAAGAAAAGAATATACTCGGTGAGTGACGCGTGCACCAGACACATGGAGCCCATCCATCCCCCAGCATTCACAAAGATCCATTCCTCCCTCTCCTTGGGTAGGATGTGTCCAGGGTAACGCTCCCGGAGAACTTCACCCACTTTGTCAAAAGCATCTTGATGAGGAAGTCCTGTAAATGTAGAAAATAGATGAAACATACATTTAGTCTATATGCACAGCCTGCGGCTGTGGCAATGTTCAACTATTTTTTTTTTAACCCTTTCAAGACAATTGACCACATTTTGTGGTTTGGCTCAATAACTTTTGATTCAGAGCTCTAAAATATATACCAGATGCACGAGTAGAAAGAACAAAAATTTCTGCACATACTGTGTCCATTTTTGTTGCATGACCATATTGCATTTGATGCCAGGAATTTTAAAAATGAGAATAAGCTGTGACATGTAGCACAAAAAGGAAAATATTATTGTTGCCAATTTGAAGAATAAAGTGTGATCAATTTAGCGCTTAAATAATTCCAGTCATGAAAGGGTTAAACTAAAGCATAGGCACAGCTTCTTCCTCTTTTCTTTATTATGTTTGTTATAGCAAGTGTTAATTCTCGATCTTTCTTCCTCTACTCCTCCTCCTTCTTCTTTTTCTACTTCTTCTAGTTCTATTTACCTTGTAAACAAACAATAAAAAAAAAAAGTCTTGTAAATATGCCTACATAAAAAATGTATTTTGTATAACTGCTTGAAGCTGAAAAGATCCAGTTTAAACAGAACTAACTGGAAGTTGAAATTGAAATTTGAACTGGTGCTAGCTTACCAACATATTTCTCAGCTATTCTTGCAATGGTTTGATCATCAAAAAGGTACGTTTTTGTCTTCAACCAGTTATGAATTCCATAGATCAAAGCACCAAATAAAACGAGCATTAATATCTTGGACATCTTAGCAGCAAATGCGTGCTTAATTTGGTCACAAAAAAAAAAGAGAACTAAACTTTTCAGACAAAAAAATGCATGCAATATTAAGCGCTAGTGCAAGCGTCAGCTGTAATGTCACGTGACCGTTAGAAGATAAACAATCAGGTGATTGACTCTCAAATTGAATAATAATAATTACCTTGCAAGCTAATTAAGCCTGTATTTGTACTGTTTTTCAACAATTACAGGTATTTTTAAGTATTCTAAATAAATATTCTACCTCTTAAACACATTTTCATTTATCTCTGTGTCAGATTAAGAATTTTGATGCTTATTCATCATTGTGGGCTCGCGCTGAAAGGAAACACGTGCGTGTACGTGTACACATTATATATATTGGTACCGTAGGTTAAACATGGCGTCAATCCGCTACAGTAAGCTGAGCTGTGCTGTGTGACGCACGTTATTTCGTGAAAATAAATAAATTGAAAAGAGTTAAAAAAAAGTGGGAGGTTGCGAATCGTGTTAAACTTATCCTCTCTATTATGGCTGACAAGACTGGAGGTGGAACGGTGACAAACAATGCACCAGGCTTCACAAGTGTCAACGATTTTGCACAGGTTTGTTGAGGGTTTTCCCCACGCTGCGCCTGAGTACGAGGTTCACGGCCACGCATTTGCACATAAAAAGGCTCCGGCCTTCGGCCGGCCCGGCCTTCGGCTGCCTGCAAGCTATGCTATGCTAGCAGCTGGGCTTGGCCTAAGAAGGGTGCGCTTTTGGCTTGCCTTCCACTGTTCCAGTTCTGCTGGAGTGTTATGACTTTTTTAAACGAAAACTCTTTCACACCATATGTTTAGCCAACGTTACCGTGTGCCCAAATTGATGATATTAAACATTAAAAGATTAAAAGGGTCAAACAAGTGAACAAAGTGATTTTATTATCAAGTTGGCAACTGGCCCATAATTATAACCATGATAACTAGATCTAGGTCTAGTAATTTTTTTTTGCAAATTTTGGAACTCGAGTGACTCAACTAAGTTAGATCTACCATCAGACCATGATGTCTCCAGTTGTGGAGGGGTTTGACAGTTTTGGATTATTAATTTTCAGAAAATACCATGTTTGTTGAGGAATCACCCACCATTTGATGCCAAAAATGCTTGTGAATAAAATCCACCTGAAACATTGCACCCTTTGCATATTTCGCAAATGATATGGCAAAGGAAGGATTAATCTAAGATAAATCACTCTGATTGTAAAAAATATTCACTTGGCGCGCTACGAAACCATACGCAGGAAGCTATCAGCAGCTACTCCAGCTAGCAGTCAGGCTATAGCATATATCTTTGCGGGATTGCGTGTGCGCATTGTGTACTGATGCGCTTGTCGGGCTGCCTACGTAATAATTTGTGTGTTGTAGGAATGGCGCATCATGTCTAGAGCAAAGGCATTTTGGGCAAGACAGCCAACTTAAACAAAGATAGTTTATTTCAAAAGTATTTTTCATGCTAAAAATTTGTTTGGCCATCATCCGGCATCCATGGAACTTAACGTGCTTAACTCATAGCCCGCTATTGTCGACCACTGTCACTTCCGGGTTCTCGCTTCTGTCGACGATCGTCGACTGACATCATGTACAAAAGATATAGCCTTTGAAATAATCCAGCAGCCATGGGTTTCATAATGCACAGGGCAAAGAGTTAAGCTCTGTTAACATACATGTAGAAAACAGAAAATGTGGTTGAGGTTATTTGTGTTTCAGTCTGCTATTAGTAAAAGGAAGTTCTTGTTTTTAAAAAAAATTAGCAGAAAATAAAAAAGCCCTGTGGATAATTCTGTTTGGAAACGAAGATTGCCTGCTGACATTCTTTGCGCGATTGTCAGCGAGCGAAACACTGCATAGCTGTTCCATATTTATTTTGTTACAATATCAGCAAGCAAATCGCCTTTAGTTCATTCGCTCCGGAGAGATAGGGCAGTTGACACATGGCGTTGCAGCAATGAAGCTGTATTACAAGGGTGCGCCATGACTGGTGAAAGTACATACTGTCAGACTGTGACACTGACTAAAGTTAGAAACTACATGTAGATCTATGTCCATCGTCATTTGTGGCGTTGGGTGTGGCCAGTCTCCAGTTTGACTGAAATTCATATAGTCAAGGATTGTAATTCCGAACAGATTGTATTACCGAACGTGTACAGTTAAGCGCCTAAAATGGGTTTTCATACGCTTGGGATTACGTGTATGAAAACCACACTATTGAAACAAAGGTGTGTCTTTTTCCCATAGGTTTCACACGTTCGGAAATACAGTACCTTTTTCAAGGGACCAAAACGCCGCGTCGTTGGGAAGGGGTTCACTCGGAAGGAAATATCGTATTAAATCTAGGTTTTCTTTTTAAAATTCCATCAACTTCTTTTTCTGTAGGACTTTGAGCATTCATTATGTAAGTTTGACAGATATTCGTTTGATGTTTAATTTTCTATCGTTGATTTTCTGAAAAGTGTTCGGACACTGGATCAACCACCATACCTTTAAAGGAGAATGAAACCCTGGGGAAAAATCAACATTTTGTTTAGGATCAGAATGGCTTGAAAAAATGAAAAGAGAGGATAGAGAAAAGCAATTTAAAAGTTCCTTTAAAATCGGTTATGAAATGAGAAAGTTACGAAAGTTTGAAAAGTCTCAATTTACTTTCTGTGGCGATCCTCAAATTGGCAATGTTGCTTCAAAGTGACAGGTTTAGTAGTACAACTCTCAATATGTTTTGTACACAAAATTTCATATTTTCTCCATTATCTCCAAAGATGCTGCTAGTCTTTTTGTGAACTCAACATATGTCAAATATATTTCCCCATGATATACATGTATCTTGAGCAAAGAAGGAGACAATCTGCACCTTGAGAGATAATGGGGAAGATATGAAATTAAATATCACTGTGATGTAGTGTTGTACAACTCTGTCCTTCGTTCTAACACACGAAATGACTATTAAAATTAAAATTATCAAAGTTTATGAGTAGTAATTATGAGTCTTAATGCAGAATAAAATGCAGAATTGTGCCTATACTTCTTATAAAGCTTTTTACCAAGTAAGTATTTAGGCTGATACATTTTGGATTCATGTAAATTTACACGTAAATGTCCAAAAATGGTTGTTTGGTATTCAGTATGTACTGACAATTAGATATTTCGCTGTCACTGCAGATTGCAATATCCCCACAAATAACTTATTTGTGGGGATATTGCAATAAGCATTCCCCACAAGTTACCCCTTCAGGATGAGTATATGTGACATAACTTTTTGTGCATTAAATACATACATATTGTAGCTGGTATGTTCAGACAGAAGACTAACCATGCATCCTCTCCATCTGATCCATTTATAGAAAGCACTCGGCAAGCTCAAATTGGCCACCCGAACAGCCAATGAACTTCCAGCAGCCGGAGATGACTATGACTTCTACTCCAGTTTTGAAGGTTTCAGGCAGTTCTGCAATTCCCAGGGCGACAAACTTCTAGCAAAGTAAGTCTGCTTGAGTGAGCTTTTAATTACTAGCACCCACACTGCAGTTTTGATGATGCCCTACTGAATGCCACATTGCCCCTCTTAACCCATAGCACTTCATAATTTTCTTAACTTCTTAAAGTCTAATTAATCAGCTTTCCCTCCTCAAATTGGCAACAATTATTAGTTTTTCCTACTCCTAAATACACATTGAAAAAAATAAAAATCTCTGTTTAATGAACCAATGTGAATGCAAATTGGAAAATTTAACAGAAAAATTTGCCAATTCGCACACGAAAATAGTGATTATATATTTTGCACTGCATTGCCAATTTAGGGATTTTAATGACTAGTTACAATCAAATCGCTCTTATTCGAGAACAGCACAATGTACTGCATTGAAAATTGACTCAAAATTTTCAGTGAATTTTTCCCTTTCTGCTCATGTATAGTGTGTAATTCCTAGCATTTTGGATCAAAAGATACTGCAAAAGTGTCACTAAAAGGAGACACTGTACTGCTATGCGTTGAAATGTCAAACCTTATGGAAACTCTGGCCATGCTTTATTCTTTGCAGGCTTTGATGCCCTGGGGTCCACCTAAATCTATCAAAATTAAACCAAGAAATATGTTCATTTTGTTGTTTCTTTATTGTCTGATCACAAAGGAGGCTGCACTTGGAAATGTATACCAATAATGCTGTATATAAAGTGGAGTAGGTCTGCTGTGTTGTAAAAAAATGAGGCATGCTTATTTAAGTTGATCACTTAACTGGACTAAGAGCTAGTGAAAAAGTTTATATTGACATATACTAAGACTTAGGTTATGTCAATGTAAAATTTTTCACTAGCTTTTAGTCCAGTTAAGTATGACTCAAGAGCATGCTATTCAGAATGGTATCATAATCAATAAGTTGAAGAAAAAAAAAAAAATCCTGGAGTACATGAGTGCCTAATCATGGAAACTTGGATAAAGCTAGGGAAATGATAGTATTTGGGGCTTTTGGGGTAACCTCAGTAGAAGTGCTTTACAAATGGAACTATTCTTAACCCCCTACCATGCCATGGGCGGCAAATTCCGCCCCAAAAGGCGAGTGTTAAACATTTCGTTTAGGCTCAGAATGGCTTGAAAATTCTTCCTCATTCAGAAACCTGTTCCTTCAATATAATATTTATTCCTTTGCAATATATCTTTGCCCAGTTTGCTCAAGAAAGAAACTCATTGAAAGTTAATATTTAACTGTTGAAAGTCCATTAGCTCATAAATCTGGTGGCATGGAAGGGGTTAATGTTATTGAAAGAGAAACTATTACTAATTATTTTACTATTATCGTTATTGTTGATTTCTTTCAATTATTTTCAGCATTCAGAGACTTGCAGGACAGCAAGGAGCGGGTGAGAGTCAAGTAGGCCTCAGCAGGATCCTAGAGCTTGAGGATAGAATAGACTCACTGATCGAGACCAATGACACCCTTCTTGAGAGCGCTGTAAGAGCAATTTAAAGATTTGTTAATGAGCTTGTGCAATATTGTTATGAGTCTCTTCAGTGTTCATTTTGGTAACATTTTTTTCACCCTAACCTTTTTTTTTTTTTTAAAGCTTAAAATGAATTTAGTGACTGATGCATGTTCCTTCCTGTAAAGCTCAGACACAGATTTTCACTGACTATCCTCCATATTTTTAAGTGCAGGAAGTGGACACAACCTTTTGAGAACACAATAAAAATAACATTTATCAATGAGAGCTACACTAATTTTTCTGCTGATTCTGGCCATTTTCACTACGAACTGGATATTATGATCAACAAGAATGGATATTGAACTACTGTAGTGAGTTTGTCTGTCTTTACAGCATCTTTCCATGCTGCCATCTCACTATGACTATTTGTATGGATGCTTTCCATCACGATGCAGAGATTAAACCTCCCTCTACTGTCCCTCTCTTGTGTCACAGCTATCCATCATGCCATGCGCACAATGGGGTCATTAACAAGTCTCCAATATTTTTGTAATGATAGCTGTAATGCTCATCATCTGGCTTGTTCCCCCGTTCCCCAAGATCATTGCTCTTTCCTCTGAGCCATAGGCCTACTGCCTTCTTTGTTATAAAGTGATGCAGTTGTATGGCATATCTACTCCAGCGACAATTGCTCTGTTGTCTATTCCTTATATTAATTGAATAACTAACGTTGGCCCCGGATCCAACAGTACATTATTTACCTAACCCTACGTAATCTTGACCTAAAACCCTATTACAACGTAAGCTCCGACTCTCCTGAGCATTGAAAAGAATGTTCAGTGTACTACAAAGTATGTGTATGAAGTGTGAACAACCTAGTTCTAAAAGTACAAACATTTTATTTTACAATAGGTTTGACATCTAGTCAAGCTTATATCAAGTCTGATCATCAATGATACATGTACAGTGTACATGTGAAATTCACTGTATTGTTTGATTCTCTTTAGGGTGCCCTGTTAGATGAGGCAGAAGGCATTAGCAAACCAGCTCAGACATTTTCACCAGGCATCTCTAAACCTCAACTTATTGTTACCAGCTGGAATAAGAAGGTAAGGAGCATATAACCAACATGATGTTTCAGGGGAAGGGAGGGAAGGGAGGGAAGGAAGGGAAGGGAAGGGGGGGGGGGGAGGGGGGGGGGAGGGGGGGGTTGATTGGGAAGCCAGCATCAGCAACCCGCTGAGACCTTCTCATCAGGCGTCTCACACAACTCTCATTTCAGCATGATTCAGGAAGAGGGAGGGGGGGGTTGATGATTATGATGTATAATGTACCAGTATCAGATATAAACCAGCTGCAAACCAACTGACGTACAGAATCGCCCTACTGCCGGAACTGGTGGATATGTTGTGTTTTTTTTTCTTCAAAATTACTTAGATATTGCATCCAATTAAGCCGGCTGTTACACATTGTTACATTGTGTGATGGTGGTATAATGGTGCATAGATTAACCTGTCTGACTTCTTCCTCTTGTATCCTAGCTTCAACCCATAGCAGAGGTGCAATGATATGTCAGGTACAAGAATGTGTCTGAATAAATTTTCTTATAATGCTGACTTCCTTGTGGGAAATTAAAATGACAGATACCATGAGAATTATTCACCCAGTATGAATACTGAGATTGTACTCCATTTAAGACTCTTTTGTGTCTTTCTTTCCTCCTCTTTTTCCTTCTCGTTATCTGTCTCATTCTTTATGATCTCTCTCCCCCCCCCCCCTCTCTCTCTTTCTCTCTGTTTTTGACCTCTCCTTTTCTCTCTTTCTCTTTCTCTTTCTACCTGTCTTTCAATGTCTCACTCTTTTTTTTTAATCCATCACTCTTGTCACACACATTCTCTTTCTTTCTCCTCCTCTTTCTCTTTCCTCCTTATCTTTCTCTTTCCTCTCTCTCTCTCTCTCTCTCTCTCTCCCTCTCCTCCAAATATGCTTCCTCTGTCACTTTTTTCTCCTTTTGTGTCTTTCTATACTTTTCTCACCCAATTCGCTAACACTTTCTTCTGCTATTTCTCCTACTTTCCTGTCCCTCTCTTTTCTTTATTTGCTTCTATCTTTCTCTTGACAGAAGTCAGAGGCTCAGAACGAGAAGTCTAAGAACTTCCGTTTGATGCATGCCAGGAACATTGCCAGGCCTCAGCTGAAGTTCAAGGAGAAGGTTGATAACTCTAACAGATCTTTTGTACCTGTCATCACAAGCAAACCTAATGCTCTTAAGCCACTGCAGGAAGGTAATATGCCATTCTAATTGTTGATTCATGATGTATCAATGATGCAAAATATGCAAGTATGTGGAACTAGTGACTTTAAAGGTATCTTTCTCCTTTTTAAATGATGAGGGGGAAAAATATATATTTACGGTGTTATTAAAGGTCATGTAAAGTTTTGGTAAGCCCTCAAAAACTGTTCGTCAGATTTCTTCAATTTTTGTTGGTAAATAGCAAGATACTAGCAATAGGGGTGGGAGTTTCGGGTATTTTTTCAATTCGGGAACCCGACTATTTTTCGGGCGGGTTCCCGGTTACCCGAAAATGATATAGCACGAATTACAAGCCAATATTTACCCCTAAGAAGCTACAAACACTGTGGGAAAGCTCCTTTGTGTTTGGCAACTGAAATAAACCATTCGAGGAAAAAACAAAAACAAAAACAACAACAACAACAACAAAACAGGCGGAGGAAATCGCGTGGGCGCAAGACAGGATAGGCATAAGCCGCCTAAATCTAATCTGTAGAAATTGTCTACCGTCTAATCATGCCAGCGCGCCAGCGCCTTAGGTAGTCACGCGCGGTCAACAGTCCCTCACACATGTTTATCCAAAATACATGAATGTACATGTACTTATAAAAAAGGAAGGGGAATACAAAGAAATCTTATGAAGAAAAACTCGTTTGAGACGATGATCATGATGATTCTTAATAATTTTGTACGGGCAGCTCTTGGGAATTTTGACATCGTGATCGTAGAGATCGAGTCACTTACTCACTTTGTACACAAACTTCACTGTTCACACGGAGTATTGATTTGCCTGGCGAAAATGGCGAGCTTTCTGTAGTATCTACACTCCTCATACTCTAATTATACACATTGCGAGTCCTCACGCACGCGGTCATCGTCTCACCGACAGTTTCATTCTCAACGTGTGATCAACCCGCCAATTATTGAAATTCACACACACGTACCACTACTAGTACACATAAAATCATCAATACATGCCGGGTCCTCTCTCTTCGCCAGTAGCACCATTGATATCATCATCGATCATCATAATCATCAAAGACATCATCATCATATCATCATTATCAAGATAATAACATCATCAAAACAATTATCTTCATCAGACATCAAATATCATCATTCATCAAACTCATCATTCATCAAAAAAAATCATCAATCCAACATTTTCTTCTCTGTCCGACTGCAACTTCATCCTTTAACACACACATGCGGTTCCCTTTTGAAATTCGATCTGTTTATACAAAGCGCCTTTCCGCCCAATGCCGCCGCGGTATATGAAAGGAAAAAAGAAAAAAGAAAAAAAAAAAGGCGCATACCTTCATTGGCTGGCTGGCATATGACTTGTCATGACTTGTTATTAACGGACCGCTCATGAAATGACGTCACAAGCCCAATTTTATGAATGAAAATGTTAATCGCGCGCACTGTAGACATCCTTTGCTTCTCACAGCCTTGCTTTTCACTTTCGCATGAACAATGAAGGATATTATTTTGGATATATCGTTCATGTACTCTTAATCTGATTTCAGTAATTGGTAACGTCTTTGCTAAAGTTTCAGGATATTGTGACAGTGTCAGATCGTGATCGTCGATGTTAAAAATACCTGTTTAATAGTGTACAAGTTGTGAGATGCCACGTGCGAGTGTGGAGCGACTGTTGAATATGCATGAGTTTGTAAACTTTACGCCCGTTAATCGCTCATAGACTTATCGTTCACTGCAAAGAAGGGGGAAGGGCACTAAATGGAAATTATGTCATGGGTTCAATGAACCAATGAGCAGTCTCCGAATAGCGGCAGTGAGCTTTGCTCTCTGTGTATACGAATGTGTAAGGTTATGTTTCACAGTGAGTTGAACGAATCAAAAGCGCATCACTGCAATGGTGCGCTAGAGCGCTACATGGATTTTTTTTACATGTAAATAGTAAATGGCTGTTCGACGTTCATCTACCGCCTTGTCGTGTACATACTTAGGTGATAATTAAATACTCATTTTCGGGTATCGGTTATCTAATATTTTGACCCGGGTCCCGAGGCTCTCGGGCGGGACTCGGGTACCCGGTTTTTTGTCCCAGCCCTAACTAGCAATACTAAGACACTGAAGATTTCGCCTCCTAAAGTTTAATATTAAACAAATAAGAGGCAAAAACTAATTTATGTGCCAGGACAGGCACGTAAAATCCCAACAAAGGCAGCATGTGCTATACACTGTACACACACGTGTAAAACCAATGATGAGTAGCTACACACAGTGCACACACGCTGTCTCTTTGCGAAGCCCCAAGATAGCTGTGCGGGGAGCCGTTGGGGTGGAAAGGTCCTAGCATAATGGCAGTGATCAAGCATTCCTTACAGATATTTACACTGAAATTCACCAGAAATCATAGATGGAATACCAAATGATCTCTTACAGACATCTTTTTGTACAAGGAGAACAACATGAGACTATATTTAACATGTTTCTTTCCAATTTCCTTTTTGCTACCAATACTCTACATGAGCTTTAACAGCAAGATAGATAGGAAGAAACAAAAATACATGGCAACAGAAATATTTCCACACAAAAGAAATTTTTGGATAACAATCTGTACACAATCTTGTCTACAAACTTTTGCAAAACAGATACGGAAAACTAACAAGCATATAACCTGTTGGATACACTTTAATTTGCATTTTCATTTTTAAAAGACTTAAGCACAATTTCTTTCTTTTTTGCTTAGTAGTCAAGGGGTTGACACACTAAACTACTAAAATTTTCGTCTGTTTCTTCAAGTATATGCTTGCATAATTTAACCAATTTTTTGTTCCCTCTAAATGTTAAATGATACCCTTTACAATATTTGCTGATGTAATGTCTCTCTGTCTTGATATGAATTTATATATATATATATATATATATATATATATATATATATATATATATATATAGTTTTCATTCAAATCTAAAATTAGTATGTTAAGCTGCATCTTTCCATGCGCCATCTCACATGATTGTTTGTGCTGATGCTTTCCATCACGATGCAGAGATTAAACCTCCCTCTACTGTCCCCCTCTTGTGTCATGGCTATCTCATCATGCCATGCACACAATCAAGGGTCAGTCACATTATGTACTAGCAGTACCAATCCTTGTTTGTTAAGACCATGCTAATTGCAATTTTTTTTTTGCAAATGTAATATATATTTTTGAAGAAAATCGCAAAACCTAACCCACATTGTACTAAAGGGTAAACAAATTTTCATTTAATTGTTTGGCTCTATATGGGAAAAAACTGGACTAGAAAGATAACACGAAGTATCGACTGCTTTCAGGGGGAAACGGCAAAAGCTATTTCCCAAGGTGATCTTGGTTTTTGTGCTATGCCCTGAGACAAAGTTAACCCCTACTAGCCGTGGGCGGCAAATCCCGCCCTCAAAGTTGAGTGTTGAACATTTTGTTTAGGCTCAGAATGGCTTGAAATTCTACCTCATAGTGAAACCTGTGCCGTCAGTATAATGTTTATTCCTATGCCATATATCTTTGCCCAGTTTGCTCAAGAAAAAATGCATTGAAAGTTAATATTTACCTCTTGAAAGTTCATTTTTGACAATTGCTCAAAAATCTGATGATATGGAAGGGTTAAAGGAGAATGAAACCCTGGGAAAAATCAATTTAAAAGAGGGGATAGAGAGAAGCAGTTAAAAAGAAGTTCCATCAAAATCGGTTACGAAATGAGAAAGTTATGAAAGTTTGAAAAGTATCAATTTACTTTCTATGGCAATCCTCAAATTGGCAATGTTGCTTCAAAGTGACAGGTTTAGTAGGACAATTCTCCATATATTTTGTACACAAAATTTCATATTTTTCCCATTATCTTTCAAGGTGTAGCTTGTCTCCCTCTTAGCTCAAGATATGTCATGGGAAAATGTAATTGACACCACATATGTTGAGTTCACAAAAAGACAAGCAACATCTTTAGAGATAATGGGAAAAATATGAAATATTGTGTACAATTAACATATTGAGAGTATACTACTAAACCTGCCATTTTGAAGCAACATTGCCAATTTGAGGATCCCCATAGAAAGTAAATTGAGACTTTTCAAACTTTCATTTCATTACCGATTTTGATGGAACTTTTTTTAAAATTGCTTCTCTCTATCCTCTCTTTTCATTAAAGTGGATATTTCCCCAGGGTTTCATTCTCTTTTAAGGGCCTTCAGACAAGAATGGAGTTGGCTTTGGAATATTCTGTAGTTACTTGGTGCATTAATTCATCATCTTGTGCTGATGCGTGCTTGTTTGTAAAATATTGTACACTGAACTTTAGATATTAACAAAAAAATGCAGAACATTTGACGAGCTCTCAACCAACCATTTGATAAGTATTCAATCGGCTGTTTGATAGTAACAGATAATCTGCAGTAAGAACTAATGTTCATATCTTTATGTTTCCAGTGTTTGATGCTATTAAGAAGACATCTATAACAGAGACGGACACATCTTCACCAGCCAAGAGGGACAGTGAGACCCAGACAGAGCAGTATGTTTTCTCTTTCCCTTCTCAAATCTTAGTACAGGGAATATCGAGATTCAATTCAAAAGAAAATGCATGAAAAATGAAAGTGAATTGGTAGGCAACAGGATACAACTTTACAATTTGGCCAACACATGGCTCCACAATCAATTTTTTTCACAGTAAGTGTTGCAAGGTGATTTTTTTTTTTTTTTTTTTTTTTTTGGGGGGGGTCTGGAGTTCAAATTTTGGGGTTATTGTGCAAGGGGTATGTGTTAGTATCGAGCCTTGGCTAACATATAACAAGAGCTTACGTGTTGACCTTCTTTCTGTAAAAATATACCTACAATTTTGAATTTGAGGCTTGGCACCTACAATTGTAATTGAATCATTGGGGTTTTCATGCTTCGTAGCCTTCGGCCCTCCCAGCAGTTTCGATTATCTTTCTCCTCCGTTGTGCAGGTACCCCCATCCCTACCAGTATGAGCTGGACCACTTTGAACCCCTCCCATCTCAGCTGGAATCAGTAGACAACCCCAGTTATGCCCCCATGGAAGCCACGCCCTTCACCCTCGTAAACAGTGTGCAGAAGCTGGAGGAGCTGAGTCGGCACTTAAAACAGTCTAAAGAGATTGCAGTTGATTTAGAGGTAGGAGTTGGGCTGTACCCCCATCATTGGCTATGGGAAGTGTGCATTGTAGCCATTTACTTCCTTTGCAGGAACTGTAAATTGCTTTGTAATTTGCATGGTTCTATTGTAACAGGTCTGGGGAATCCACAAAGATTAGATCTTTGCTGCTCTAGCATATGGTAGGGAATATGACCCTCTGGCCATCCAGAATATATGCACACCAGTGATTAAAGGGAAGGTTGAGTTTTTGGAAAGGTAAAAAATGATTTATGAGCTTTCTCATTCTTTTTATGTCAGTTTGGAAGAACATCATTGTAGAAATGTCCCTTGAAAAGGATTTCTCTGCAAATGCCCTTATATTCGAAATATGACCAAAAATAGCTGAGGAGTTCGGGCAGAACATTCATGCCACATCTGTGTGCAGTCCCATATGCCCATTTCTGTGTGCGGTGCATGAGCTCTTGAGCAAGTTTGGGTTGATTTCTTATCATTTTGATGATTTCAAAACCTCAAGTGTACACCAATCCTCATTTAGACATGATCAACCTTTCCCAGTTGCTTCCAGACAGTTTCTTTCACAATGTAATCGCATGACCAGAACTCAACTTAAAGGGGAATTAACCTCAAAATATAAAAGTGCTTATGTTCAAAGATGTAATCTATTCCTTCTTGTCCTCCGTAGTTTTGCATTAAAATATACGAGATGGGTATAAATCAAGATTTTCTCAACAAAATTTATCGTCTGCTAGCGATACCTGGGGGCTGCCATTTTTTTGATGTGTACATAAAGATATTTTTAATCCGAATGCAAACTTGTCTTGCTCCTTGATACAAAATCCCATTTGAGATTTAAAATATTTAACAGATATATACATATATTCTAAAAACGAAAATGTGTTTTATATTTCTTTGATAATTACTATTTTACTAAATAGAAATCTATTTTCTTGATACTATGATGTACGCGACGGAGCAAATTAATTCAAATTTATGATTACTTTCCCGAGCGTCAATAGTGACAAACTGTGCATTCACCTGCTTTGAGATAATGGACTTCAATAGTCAGAATGCGCCTTGTATAAATTATGTTCTGCTCTGCCAGGCAAGCCCAAGAAATCGATTTCTATTAAGCAAAACCAGAGAATTTAAAAAGAAATCTATAAATTTCAAATTTTAGAATTTATGTATACACCTGTTATATATTTCCATCATAAATGGGGATTTTTTGTAATGAGGAGAAGCAATTTAGCTCTAGGATTAAAAATATCTTCCTGACCGGAACGGTTTCTAATGGTTCATGTACAACTCCATATCATCAAGAAAATGGCATCCCCCATGTAAAGTGTTAGCAGATGATACCGTGTGCTAGAATGTCTTGATTTAAACCCTTTTCTGATATTTTATTTCTAAAGTGATACAGGCCAATGATTAAGAATATATTACACCTTTTAACATAGTAAATTTATATTCTGGGGTTAATTCTCCTTTAATCCTTAAGGGATATTTGGGAGATAAATTCACATGAATGTGATGTTTACATTTTTTGCTGGATCATTTCGGTTTCACATTTACATTGCATCCAATTAAGCCGGCTGTCACACATTGACTGCATTGTGTGATGGTGGTATAGTGGTGCATAGATTAACCTGTCTGACTTCTTCCTCTTGTACCCTAGCTTCAGCCCATAGCAGAGGTACAATGATATGTCAGGTACAAGCTTATGCAAGAGTTAGAAAGAATGGGCTTTCTTATTAAGGCTGTAATATGTATTCTGAAATTAGTCAGCATCTGCATGTGTATGTATGATACCAAGTATGAAACATTTTGCATATCATCAGTGTACTACTTGTGTATTTGGTGATGTTATAAATTTATACCATTTATACCTTTCCTGTAGTTCAACAGAATGAAAAAAAAATCACTGTATCACTAAAAAGAATTTCTTCATGTTTCATGGTTTATCTTGTGTTTGTGTTAAGTCTTAGATATGTTCCTGAAGCCTCTGTCCATACGTTCATTGCGCCCTTCTGCCACATTCACAATGATTTGTTTGTATATACATCTCATTTTTTATTTTCTCTTCTCTTCAGCATCATTCTTATAGGTCATATCTTGGCTTCACCTGTTTGATGCAAATATCAACAGCGGATCAAGACTATGTTGTGGACACTCTGGAGCTTCGCAGTGAGCTTCAGATGTTGAACGATGCCTTTACCGATCCAAAGATAGTCAAGGTGAATGCGTGTTTGAAATTCAGGGTCCAGGTTTTTCTTTTGGATCCAGTGTTCTCTTTGGCAACCTTTTCGAATGTTGATAATTTATCATAGCATTTGTGTGGTGTCATTTTCCTATTTACATTTTTAACCCTTTTGAGACAATTGACCACATTTTACGGTTTGGCTCAATAACTTTTGATTCAGAGCTCTAAAAAATATACCAGATACATGAGTAGAAAGAGCAAAAACTTCTGCACACACTATGTCCATTTTTGTTTCATGACCATATCACTTTTGATGAAGGGGAATTTTTAAAACAAGAATAAGCTTGAAAATCCTTAAATTGGCAACACACTGAGATGTTCAAAATCATTGTT
Source organism: Heliocidaris tuberculata (assembly GCA_025618425.1). Classification (NCBI taxonomy): domain Eukaryota; kingdom Metazoa; phylum Echinodermata; class Echinoidea; order Camarodonta; family Echinometridae; genus Heliocidaris; species Heliocidaris tuberculata. The sequence continues at coordinate 18,850,672 of CM046844.1, read as the reverse complement.
TTTCTTTAAAATTGGCAATTTTTCAACTTTTCAACAAAATGTTTAACAATGTATATTGTTTTCAAAAAAATCACACCTTATTAGAACCATGTAGCACTAAAAGAAAAATATTATTGTTGCCAATTTGAAGAACAAAATGTGATCAATTTAGCCCTTAAAGAATTCCTGTCCTGAAAGGGTTAAAGGTGTGAGCTCAGGCTCCAATACCTCAGTTACACTGACAAGACCTACACCAGACCAACAACAGACAGATAATTAAATCATAATAACCCGGAATGGCGAAGATTTTGTCTGTAAGTGGACAGTTCCAGAGTTGGTTCATACATGTAGGTACGACTGGGGTGTTAATAAGGGTGTAAGTCAGGGCTGAAATTGGATCGGATGATCGAGTCGATAGGTTAGCTCTGAAATCTGCATCAGATCGAAAATTGGTAGAAAATTTCTTGAAATATGCCTCAAAATATGGCTACAATTTGACAAGTTGTAGCCCTTAAACACCTAAAAACACACGTATATTCAGTTATTGCATCCAAATAAGCCGGCTGTCACACATTGACTGCATTGTGTGATGGTGGTATAGTGGTGCATAGATTAACCTGCCTGACTTCTTCCTCTTGTACCCTAGCTTCACACCATAGCAGAGGTACAATGATATGTCAGATACAGGAATACAAAAGAGATTTATTGTATAAGCTTGCTTGCCTAGTTGTCTCTTGATGATTTTTGTGCGGACCAACAAAATATTACCAAACTAATGAAAACATTCTGGAGTCACTGGAAGGCACAAGTCAAATTTGCACATAATAGATTGTGTGATACTCCATGGGTCTGGACTATTACTCTGATTTCTTTATCTGTCATTGCTTTAGTATTGCTATCAAAGTTTTTCGGCAGATAATGTACCATTTATTATTTGGTAGTTTTGAACATACAACGTAGATTTCATTGAGTTCTCCGAAAGTTCATTTTCGGTCATCACCAGAACATGAGATGACCTTCAATGTAAAAATCCAGCAAGGAGGAGAGGCAGATTTAAGGCGATGCAACATTTGCTCTGGCGTCGTCTAGGGGCTTTATTGTGTCAAAGATACACGGTTAGGGTTTCACTTGGGTTTTATAGGTGTAGGATTAGGTTTAGATATAGTATTTGGTCCAGGCTTGCTCTTATTTGGTCAATGTAGGAAATGGATAGTAGATCAATTGTCACTGGAGCTTTTGTCATAGAACCGAAGCTATGTTTTCTCTTGGTGTTTGTTTCCCTCCTTAGGTCTTCCATGGAGCCAACATGGATATTGACTGGTTACAGAGGGACCTCGGTCTCTACGTGGTTAACATGTTTGATACTCACCAGGCGTCGCGCTCCTTGGGGTTTCCCCATCATAGTCTGGCTAGTCTTCTCTCGAGGTACTGCCAGGTGGAGGCTGATAAACAGTACCAGCTAGCAGACTGGAGAATAAGGTATGGTAGATCGGGGCCCCGTTTCATAAAACTTGTTATCAATAACAAGTTACAGTGATTGTTATAAGCTACTGAAATCCTGGAATCTGATTGGCTGAGAGCAAATTTGTCATAGAAATGGGGCAGTTGTTATTGATAAGTTTTATGAAACAGGGCCCTGGGTATTTGATGTTTAGAGATTGTTTCCTATTCTGCACGTGTGAAGCGTGTGAAAGGTCATGCTCATCTTTCTATGACAAAATCTTTAAGTTCTACAACTTAGAACATTGTTTTAGTGCTGGCATTGCTAATCATGCATGCTAACAATATAGGAAAATAAAAAATTTTCTATCTTATCTTTATAACTACTAAGTTTGGAGAATAATGTGTTCAGGTGGGAGAAATCATCTTCTATCTTTACTACTTGTTGCATCCAATTAAGCCGGCTTTTGCACATTGTTACATTGTGTGATGGTGGTATAGTGGTGCATAGATTAACCTGTCTGACTTCTTCCTCTTGTACCCTAGCTTCAAACCATAGCAGAGGTGCAATGATATGTCAGGTACAAGTTCATACAAGAGTTATGATTGATATGTGTGCATTATAAATGTCTTTATAGTTTTGGGATGGTGGGTTGTTTGGTAGACAGAAATAACCATCTGGTGTGGGTGTGGGGAACTTTTTGACTAAAATGACTACCGATCCCAAATAGCGGGGGAGTGAAAAGCATGAAACTCTGTACAATCTAGTGAGTTTTTTAATTGACAAATTTATTGTATTTAAAAGTAAAATATCAAATGACAAACCAATATTAAAGCTGATAAATCTACATGTAAGTTCGCTATATGATACAAATTATTTTCAGAATTTTCTTTAAAGTACATATTATAGAGACTTCCTTTCAGTTGAGTTGCTCTTTTTCAGCTGTCAGACTGGAAAAGCAGATGTACGCATATATACGATGCAGCATTTTATCATAGAGGGTCCACCGGTGCCAGCTCTAGGAGCGGGGCATCAGTGGTCTCTGTTCTCTCTTCTGTTTCAAAAGTACTTTGTGTAGATAATTATTTACCAACACCCTCACTGGTGTTGATTACTGGTATACTTGTTAATTTCTTACAGGCCTCTACCGGAAGAGATGCTGCACTATGCAAGAGAAGATACCCACTACTTACTCTACGTCTATCACGTGATGAAGAATGAACTCATCAAACGAGGCAACGAACAGAGGAATCTCCTCCGGGCTGTACTAGATCAGAGCACTAGGATCTGCATGCAGGTACGTACTATCAACTGCATGCGCGTGTGCATAAGGGGGGGGGGGGCTCTGCACGTTCAGTGAGATTTTGCTAGGGCTATCAATGTAACTTGTCTTCTTAGGCCAGTTGTTTGTTAGCTGGTAAAACGTACTGTCAACTTTTTAAAACAACCTGTGGTTGTAATGGCTGACAGATGTATTCCTGAAGTGAGGGTTTTCCTTCATGATTGTCAAAGTGGAGTTTTATTTACACGTAAATGTTTGTTTTTGTTGGATTTGCTCTTCCAGGTGTGTAAGAGAGCTTTGTGGATTATTTGCTGTCTAGATGGCATGAGTTCTAACTCTTGAACTGCACGTTTGTTTTATTTGTCTGTTTGTTTGTTTTGCAGTCAGAGCACTACAAACACACTTGCCCTATTTGTCAAGCACACCACTTTTAGCTGTTTAAGATGCTTTCAAAAGTTGATGCAAATTAGGTTTATTATCAGTATTTGTTGTAAAGTACCAGTAGCACAGGTAATCGCAAATTTGAGTGAGTTTTTTTTTCCCCCAGCAATCTGGCCACATATATGAGATTTTATACATGTCTATGCCAATTGTAAATCATAGGTTTTGTTCATGAACTTCCTTTTGCCGTTTGTCCTTTTCAGCGGTATATCAAGCCCATCTTCACCAATGACTCACACGTAACAGCATTCAAGAAAAACAGAAAGACCTTCAACGAGAAACAAGTAAGTGTAGATTACAGTTGATATTTTCCCTGATATTTTTAAGTTTGTTTGAATCCCAAAAAGGAGGGGTCATGTTTTGGTCTCACCGACGAGGCAGAATGAATTTCTCCTCCCATCCCCTTTAGTTTAGAAAAATTAGGACACTTGTTATTAGGCCTGAGTCGAGTCGGTCGGTCCACCGGCGCCCGACCGATGCAGCCGGTCACCGGTGCAATTTCATGCACACCGGCAGAGCGATGAAATAAAGAAATACATAAGAAATTCACAGTGTCAAAGACTTTGAAAATTAACCAGTTTTAAGAACTAAATTTCCTTATTTATATTAAAACTTTCACATGATATTAAATTTCAATCCTTTAATCAACCAAGTGGGACTATGGAAATAAGATCACCGAGCAAGATTTCTCAATTTTCTTGCTTGAATTTATCGGCCCGTATATTATTGTTGAATTCTGTGTGAGCGCTGCTGGTACGATTCTGCGCACCTTGCCCCGAGATGGCGCTAACTCCAGGCTAACTCTAGTGGAGTAATTACGAGTTTGCAAACAAACAGATAAAAGATGGCAGCGCCCAAACACGTATACAGAATGCAACAATATCATCATGTTACGGGCCGATAAATTCAAGCAAGAAAATTGAGAAATCCTGCTCGGTAATCTTATTTCCATAGTCCCACTTGGTTGATTAATGGTTTGAAATTTAATATCAAGAGAAAGTTCTAATATAGATAAGGGAATTTAGTTCTTAAACTGGTTGATTTTCAAAGTCTTTCATTAACACTGAATTTCTTTATGTACCGGTATTTCTTTATTTCAACGGTCTGCCGGTCTCGCCGAAAAATCACCGGCGGACGCCGGTCAAAAAAAGGAAACCGTTATGACTCAAGCCTACTTGTAATATAAATATTATGTTCTTTTAAGATCTCTCATGTTTTCCCTCTTCAACAATCAAAAACATGCTACTTTCCCGATGCGGGCGGCGCGTTATATGCAGCTTTTTTGCACCGCATATTTTTTCATGAAATTTCATCGGTCCGCCGGTCTCCGCCGAAAAATCACCGGCGGGCACCGGTCAAAAAAAACCCCGTTATGACTCAGGCCTACTTGTTATGTAGATAGCGCCTCTTGTAAGGATTGGTCCCATGCAGTTCTATATCAATATCCCAAACGATTTGGGAATTATTGCTAAGTGAGTTTTCAGATATTAACATATGACAATATGGCATTGTAAACTGAGTATGGGGGATATAACTGTAGCAGCCAAGTGTAGCACAGTGATTTTTAATTCTCCATGGTAATCAAGGTTTTCTTATTGCTATTAATCAATATCAGTGGCAGTGAGCTACTTGATTGACCAACGACAGCTCTCTCTAGCTCTGAGAGTCTATGAAATCTATGAAAATGTGGATTTTAGTAATATAAAGTTTTTCAAAAATTTCTTAATATGCAGTTTATCCTATGTATTTCCAAACAGATGCATGCCTTCAAGAAGTTGTTTGCCTGGAGGGATAGCTTAGCCAGACAGGAGGATGAGAGCACTGGTTACATCCTGCCCACTCACATGATGTTCCAGATTGCTGAAATTCTCCCAAAGTAAGGCCCGCATTGCTGTATTTATCCCTTTTGTGACAAGAATTATCTAAGGGCTAAATTGATCACATTTTTTTCTTCACATTGGCAACATTGATATTTTACTTTTAGTGCTACATGTTTCTTATAAGATGTAATGTCTTTGAAGAAAATATACACTGTTACCAACTTTGTCGAAAACTTGCAAAAATGGCCAATTTTTGATAAAAAACAATGATTTTGAACCTTTCAGTGTGTTGCCAATTTACAGATTTTACGGCTTATTCTCCTTTTTAAAATTCCTGGTATCAAACACAATATGGTCATGCAACAAAATGAATACAGTGTGTGCAAAGATTTTTGCTCTTTCTAATCATGCATCTGGTATATTTTATAGAGCTCTGAATCAAAAGTTATTGAGCCAAACCACAAAATGTTGTCAGTTGTCTCGAAAGGATTATAGGGATATATGCTTAAAGAGTACCAATCACCAGAAAATATTTTGCTCTGTATGTTAGGGGTTTCGTGTCGCCATACGATATTCAAAGTATGAGCTTCAATTGTTTCTTCTATACAGAGATATTGCAAGTTTAAATACTCTCTAAACAAACATTACAGCGACTTGCGAGTAGTCTAATCGATGCACCCGTACATGCTCGGACAAAATGTTGCCCGTGCGGAACCGAATTGAGAGTTGGGTTCCTCACGAGGGGGGTTTGAAGGTCAGGTAAAATGTTTTGAGGTTAACTTAATAAATTCTAGCTGTACACAAATGGTGGTTAAGTTGTTAGGGATTCTGTACCTACCGTTCAGTCATACAGAAGTGCTGCTGGATTCAATTTCAACAAGTTACAGCCCCACGTATAATAGGATTCAGTGTGCTAACAAAATGTCAAATGACCATCCTTGATCTCATTGCTATGTATCCTCATGCTTTGAAGTTTTGGTAAGCCCTCTTTGGTAAAGTCTTTCTCTTTTTCTTCATTAATTTTGTTATCAAATGAGGGATATCAATTATACTGACATATATAGGGATAAATATTTGAATTGTTGCCCTAAAATTTGCATTTTTTCATAGCACTGTATGTACGTTCAAAGCATCAGCAAGGTTTTTGTGACCATATGTTTCAGTGAGGCTCAAGTATACTTTTATTGCATCCAATTAAGCCGGCTATCACACATTGACTGCATTGTGTGATGGTGGTATAGTGGTGCATAGATTAACCTGTCTGACTTCTTCCTCTTGTATCCTAGCTTCAAACTGTAGCAGAGATACAATGATATGTCAGATACAATTTTTAGTCCTTACTTGTTTTGTTCAAGTTGAACAGCTGTTGATATGCTGTTCTTCTATGTTAATCTGAATACATGCTTTGTGCTTGGGCAATTTGACATTGTATTTCAAACATATGTTTGTCTTATTTAATCTTTTTGTGGATTCCTGGTTCAAAGACATTCCTGGAAATGTTTTAAAGAGTTTAAATTCAGCATTCCATTCAATGTTTTAGTGAGGGTGGGGTGTTAGGAACTAGTTCATTTCCCCCTTAGATTTTGGTTATAGAAATCAGATCTATCTAAAAATGAACATCAAGAAATTATTTAAAGTGAAGGGGGGGGGGGGCTGAAAGCTGGTTGATTTGATATATAATCTATAATTCAGATTGGATGATATTCTTCCATACATGTCACCCTTCACATCAAAATGAGACAGAAGTCATATTTTTAAATATTTGATTTTGTTATTGATAATTACTCTCCATTTCATAAGCTTTGATTTGATATAAAGGTCAACTCTAGAGAGTGAGTATTAGTGGAGATAACAGCTTTTGAAACTCGAGAATAGTAGGGCTTTGGAAAAGTATTTCTTTTTGAGAAAGACGCTTCCAAAGTTTTTGGTAAAATTTAGTTTTGTCTCTACATACAGTACACATGTACATGTAAGTACATGTATGTACATGTACATGTATTGTACACATGTATTTAACTTCTTCTCAAAACTTTGCTGGAGGTGGATTTCAACCAAAATTGGCAGGGATCATCCTCGGGCAAGGAGGATCTAAATTAATACAGATGGGGTACATACCAATAAAGGGGGGGGGGGGGGGTAAAGTCCAAGAGCACCAATAATGGCAGTAATTAGATTAACTTTTGCTGCTTCTTCTTTAACCCCTGTTGCAAGATTGTAAGCAAAGTTTGTAGGTAGAGGAAGGAGACCTCATTTTCTTAAACAGGGTACCTTGCCCCAAGGGGGCCTTTGGGCTCAGGGGCAGCACCCCTTAAGTGTCCCTATTGTGAAAATGAGATATTTTTTGAATGCATGGCTGGGTTCCAACCAAACTAGGTAAGATCATCCTTATGCAAACAGGATCTAAATTAATTCAAAATCCCTTAAGGAGGGAGTGGAGCGGGGGGGCTTTTGGCCCCCAAGAGCCTGTGACACCACATTGACATTTTCCTTCTTCTGTAAAACATATTGCTACACGTAGATTGTAACCAAACTAGGTAGGAATCATTCTAAGGGGACAGAAACTTTCAAGTATAATAGGTCATTATCTTCAAGGGGTCTGATGGAGGGGCAGCACCCCAAAAGTGTCCCAATGGTAATTATTTCATGTAAACATATTCTGCTTCTTTAAAACACACAGCTTGATTTCAAATGAACTTCACCATCCAATAAATCTTAGTTGAAGGGGATTTACGTTATACAAATGGGGAGGGGGGGGGGGGCTCAGGGGTAGCACCCCGAAAGTGTATATCTTACAGTTAGAATATAGACCTACAATTTCCTGGTTGAATGAAAGTACATCTACCCTGATGTTTGAAATAAAGTAAGTAATCGGGTTTGGGAAGTTTTTAAATATGATGTTTAATTAAGGGGGAATTAACCCTTTCACAGAAAATTGACTTGGATTGCTTAATAATTATGCCAGTTTTCCATAAAAGGTTTACTTTCATTGTTATTTTTCAAATTAATGTTAGTTTTCAAATTAAATATCACGTAAAGTTAATGTAAATATCAACTTAATTATGATTTAACAACTGAAAGTATATCTTACAGTTAGAATATGGCCTTACAATTTCCTGGTTGAATGAAAGTACACTCACCTCTATTGTTTAAAATAATGTAAATAAATGTGTTTGGAAAGTGTATGAATATGACGTTGCATTAAAGGGGAATTAAGACTTGCACAGAAAATTGACTTGGATTGCTTAATAATTATGCCAATTTTCCTTGAAAGGTCTACTTTAATTAAACCAGGAAATTGTAGGTCCATTCTAACTGTAAGAAATACACTTTCAGTTGTTCAAGTATAATTTATTTGTTATTTACATGAACTTTACGTGACATTTAATTGAGAGGAAAAAAAAAATTAAAATATTATGGTGTATTTCTTAGATATAGGGATATTTAGAATCAGCTCTCTTTCAAACATTAGTTTGTTTTAATGCGGAAGGGAAAATCCAAGATCCTTAAAACAAAATCTTATTTTTTTTCTTCATATGTGTACGCATGCGAGACGGCACGTGCCTGTCTAGCACAACATAACTCAGCGAATATTTCAAAAATGTCACGTGACCTGGAACATCCAATGAATAAAAGCCTCGCGTAGCTAGGGGTGTGGCCTGACGTGTATTCAATTGCTCTCACTCACTGTTCGCAAATTCTAATGATTTGACCAACAAAAAAAACACAGTCCCAGAAAAACTTATTTTTCTACCCTTTCCAGCAATACTTGACACTAAAATTTTTTATAGAGCATTCATGAAACATTAGAGGTTCAAATACTTCAAGAATAATAATTTCCTGAAATTTGATATTTTTCACGATTTCTTCATTTTCTGGAGTTCTAGCCCAGCAACTTCTGTCTCATTTAGATGTGACAGGTCACATAGATATTTATGAAAACTATGACTGCCCATTGATAAGGGTGGATTCTGATTTATTTTACATTTTCACTTGTATGTACTGGTGGTGTATTCTGAATACTGCTTTATCTTTTATTTTAGTGAGAGTTATGTTAATTGTCATGACAAAAGTAGTTAAGTGATTGTTTGCCAGTATATTTTTTGCATTTTCCCATGGAGACATAGGCCTGTATTCTCAAAAGTGGCCTAATTTAAACCTGGCTTAACTTTAGGTCACTGATTTATGGAAGGCCATTTGTCAACCCCTAAGTCCCATATAAATGACTATATAAATTTTATGTAACAAAATGAAGAAGCAAAATTAATTTCTGGCATGAAATGAGCATAAGAAATCAATTGTACCGTAACATTTTTGTATTTGCATTTTAGTTCCAGAAGAGGGAGTCTATGGTGGTTTTGTAGGATTAAAAGTGGGTGATATTTGGCTCTCCATAGTTCAGTGGCCTTAATCTTTACACTTAGGCGGGGGGCGTAAAGTTAGGCACCTTTTGAGAATACGGGCTATAGTGGTTATCAGCTTTGAATTTCTTACACTTGTCTTTATTTTCTCTCAAGGGATCAGGGTGGAATTCTAGCTTGCTGTAATCCTGTGCCCCCCTTGGTCAAGCAAAACATCAATGAAATACATCACTACATCTTGGAAGCGAGGGGCTATCGGGCAAACAAGGAGGGCAAGGTAGGAATCATTTTGACATTTTATGAGACATTTTTAATCCCCTGGCACAACTAAGGAAGACATATTGGGGATAGAAATCTCAGAGGGAAGGTTAAGTTCTGGTAAAGATGAAAGATATTTTGTGAGCTTTCTCGTTCTTTTTATGAAGAGCAGCATGGAAGAAATGTTCCCTGAAAAGGAAAGCTCTTCAAATGCCCTCATATTCAAATTATGACGAAAAGAAGAGCTGAAAAGTTTGGACCAAACATCATAATAATAAATGATAATAAATTTCATTTATAAAGTGCCTTTTTATCAGATACAAAGCGTTCATGCAACATGTGTTTGTAGTCCCATATACCCATTTCTTTGTGCAGTGCATGTGACTTTTAGCAAGATTGAGTCAATTTGTCCTCATTTTGGTGATTCTAAAACCTCACAGTCTGCACCGATTCGTATGTACTGCATGATTAAATTGCTTCCAGTCGGTTTATTTCACAATGTAATCACATGACCAGAACTCAACTTTATCTGTAAATCTTGGCCCAATTTCTGATGTTAACCCGTTTGTGTCACTAAGTTTACAAACAGTTATAAATGAATTGCTAAGAGTCAATTTTAATGCTTTGGTTATTTGTTTCAATGTTGAATTAAGATAAAATGCAGTACACAGTACAAACTGCCTGATACATATGTTTACAATTGTTTATTCAAAATTATTTAGTAAAAATTTTAGTAAAGGGCTGACTCCATGAACACATATTTTTATCTGGTGAACTGCTCTTAATCTTTCAATTCATTCAGAAAGAGTGTAATATATCAGGTGCAAGTGTCTTTGTTCATAATATGATTTTGCTTTGTTTTGCATATAAAATAAAATTAACCTCAGATTTTAATATTCGTCAAATGTTCCCTGTCTAATGCAGGCATTCTGTTGAATATTATTTATTAATTTTCACATGGATCCTCACTTTCATCTTTTTTTTTTTCAGGTTAAAAAGGATGAGGTGTTTGCCTCCAAAACCAACACCTTCTCTGCCCCCCTCATAGACCCTCTGGAGAGCCTGCTGTACTGTCCCCATGACAACAACATGCATCAGGAAGGTCAAAGGTCAACTAACGACCTCTCAGGTAAGGACTCAAATGATATTGATTTTGAGTCTTAAAATGTTGAAATATGGTTGAATGTTTTCTACAAGATATAAGTTCCTTGGCAAATTCATGCACAATATATTATATAAGCCCTCACCAACCAGTGTGTAAGATTCCTGAGATTTTCTGTTCAAATACTTTCTTCTTTTTTTTGGTTTTTTTTTTGTTGGGGGGGGGGGGGGGTTAAGAGCTGCAAAGTCTTTCCATTTTTCAGTTGAATACTTACATAGAAGAGGTGACAAATGATTTGTAATGCCTTGAGCCCTCAGTTAAAAAGAATATCCCCCCCCCAAAAAAAATAAAAAATAATAATAATAATAAAATAAATAAATAAATAAATAAAAAAAATAAAAATAAAAATAAAAGTAGAAAAATAAGAAAATAAATAGATATAATAAAATAAATAAATAAAATAAACATTAGTGCGAGTCCTACATTAGTGGTTTTGGTTGGCTGAAAGTTTGATTTATGAAGCTGTGTTGTGCTGCAAAATTTGATAGCCATATTTCCCTTTGCCAAGTTACCAATAACCCAATATTTATATAATATTGAATGGCCTTGAGTGGGATACAAGGATATATCGCACGAGCTATGAGCGTATTTCACGAGTCGGCACGACGAGTGAAATATTTTCAAAGCGAGTACGATATATCCTTGTGTCCCACGAAAGAAAAGCCATTCAATATTATTATTATTAATTGTATGATACCTAGTTCCTCAATTTTCACCATTACATGTCCTTATGTTTTTGTATTGACTTCGACATAAAACACAGGTAGAAAAACATTTTTGTCCTTACCCAAGCATCTTGCAAGAGCTGCGCGCATACATCCATTGTCTTAACCTTTGCGTATTTAAGCGCATATTCACTTTTTTATGCATCACGCGCACCCCAAACCATGAGATATGGAGATATATTGCACGGTCATCCGGGTACTTTTACACAAACCATAAGATATTGTTTTAAAATTGTACGGTCATCCGGGAACTTTCGCGCAAACCATGAGATAAGCCAATTTTTCTGGTCGCCTGAAAACCCTTCATACAAATAATAATCTCCTTTATTTTTTGTAATCTTGTTGAGTCTTTAAACAGTGTTTTTGATATTTTTTAGAAATTGTTGTTTTCATCCAAATAATGACCAGGATCTCACTACATTTCCTTTGGCACTTACCGATGACCTTTGATACCACTTTTCATGCCATAGTTATGATATTGTTTTGACAGGAAACATGGTTCTCAAAATAGCTTTTGTCCCTGTGCCATACTGGACTCTAATCTCTGTTCGTTCACCAGGATGCTCAATGCATCCATGAAAATTGGTTTTGATTGAAGAAAAAGAAAAGACTGCTGATTTTGTGAATTGTACTTGGTCATTATCAGTATCATTTTGCTTGTGGAAACAAAGGTATTGCTGAGTTCCTGTATAAATTGTTTTATATTTATGGTGTGTATATATTTTTAAAGGGATTCGGTAACTTTGTGGAGGCTTGATTTAATAAATTTTTGAATTTTGATATCTGTCTTGTATAATGATGTTCAGAAGGATAAATATATAGCCAGGCATAGAAAGGTTTTCAAATATATAATGCTATTATTAAGATATCTATGACTGAATACTCCCATTTAGGAAAGCGTATGGCCATATGCTTTAGTCTAACACTGAGTCTATGGAGGAAAATGAGTCTGGCACTTCCGGTCACTTGCATATGTTTACTTTTGTGAAGCACATGATGATTTTGAAGTGCTTTTTTTTTCCCTGGGCTTCATTTTCACACCATATTACATACACTGATAGCATGTAAGGCAGGCAGCTCAGATTTTATCAAGCCTCTACAAAGTTACCAAATCACTTTAATCCCTGCCAAAAACAATGTTAGGTTTGCAAAACTACACTCTTTATATCCCTAACAGACAGGAACTACCAGTGCTGCAATTCAAGCAGCTTGTCTGACTGTGAACGTGAAGCATGCCTAAGGCCCCCTGCTGTAGAAAATGTGCGATTGATCAGGGATACAAAAGTACAATATTCCCCCTCCCCCTTTTTTTTAATGCTAATATTTTGCATGCAACTTTCAAAACTGATTCCCAGTTTCAAAATTTTTTTTTGTTTTTCTGGTGACGGTGACAAAATCCTTTAAAGAGAAGGTTGTATTGCGGGAAAGGTGAATAATAATTTGTGAGCTGTCTCATTCCTTTTTATGTCAGTTTGGAACAGTATCATAGTAGAAATCTCCCCTTAAAAGGATTACTCTTCAAATGCCCTTATATTTGAAATATGATGATAAATATTAGAAGTGTTTGGACTGAACATTCATACCACATTGTGTGTGTGCAGTCCTATATACCCTTTTCTGTGTGACGTGCATGTGCTTTTCAGCGAGATTGGCGTCAATTTTTTATCATTTTGATTGTTCCAAGACCTCACAGTATACACCAAATCTTGTGTAGACATAATCAGCATTTCTCAATTGCTTTGAGACAGTTCTTTCGCAGTGTAATCACATGATCAGAACTGAACTTTATCTTTAATAACTGATTTTTCAGAAGGCAGACAAAGCAATTTATAAAAACAGATCAAGTTGTCAATCAAAATGAGAACGGAGAAGGAAGGAAAAGGAGAAGGAAATTGTCTGCCCGATTGGGATTCCCATTAAATCATTAACAACTCACAACTAATACCATTGTTTCATTAATAGATAGCATTTTGAAGTGGGTATTTTATAGAAAATGAAATTAACATTATAATAAATATCACTTTACATGTACTCTGTAGTACTTGCAGAGTTTACAGTACTTTTTATAGTCTTTTGATAGGTTATTAGGGCATCTTTTAGAGATAAAGTTGAGTTCTGGTCTAGGAATTATATTGCAAAAGAAACTGTCTGGAAGCAGTTGGGAAAGGTTGATGGTGTAGAAAAAAAAAAAGAAAAAAAAATAGTATACTATGTTGTTTTGGGATCATCAGAATTGATAATAAATTGACTTAATCTCACTGAAAAGCACATGTACTGCACACAAATGGGTATATGGGAGTGCACACACATGTGGCATGAATGCTCGACCTGAACACTTCACCTATTTCTCTTCATATTTCGAATACAAGGCATTTGAAGAGCCGTCCTTTTCCGGTGCATTTTTACTACTTGATATTCTTCCAAACTGACATGAAAACAATAAGAAAGCTCGAAAATTATTTTCATTGCATGATTAGCATCCAATTAAGCCGGCTGTTGCACATTGTTACATTGTGTGATTTTGGTATAGTGGTGCATAGATTAACCTGTCTGACTTCTTCCTCTTGTACCCTAGCTTCAACTCATAGCAGAGGTGCAATGATATGTCATATACAAGTTTCTGCAAGAGTAAAAATCTTTATGAATGTGAAAAGGATGATGCAGATAAAATAAAGCATTGACAAGATCAAAGTGCTTCATTTTTCCTTGGATATTGCAATGCTATTATTGTTACCGTTATAGGCAAATATGCTGTTAAATTCCGTTTGGTCCAGTGCCAGTTGTAATTATATTAGAGTAATCGTTCTGCGTTGGTGTTTGAAACAAAACAGGAAAAGAGTCTTGATAAAAACACTTTTCATATAATTTCGGTCAAAGGCTTTTATCGAAGACACTTATAATAGACACTTGCTTTAAGGTCTATGACCGAAAGGTCAGTTTACTTGCTTCAGCTTTGTTTTATTAAGACTCTATTCCTGTTTTGTTATGAATAAAGTATATGTGCAAGCGTCCACTTTCTGTTTCGCTTAGGGCTCTCAAAAGATCTTTTCTAAAGTGTTTGGATTTCCCCTTTATCTGTTATCATCTTATTAGGGCCTTTGTGAAATCGAGAATCTCAAAAAACAAAAGAGCATAATCTAAATCCTTAAAAAATAATCTTGGCCATTTCAGGGTTGACAGATTTTCATGGTGAATGCTCATTTTCCCATCATACTCCCAGTGCCTTTGTAAATTTGAGAATCTCAAAAAAATGTAAGGGATAACGAATTCCACAAAAAAATATCCCCCAGCTCCTGTAGGATTTAGTGATTTTCATGGTAAATGGTCACTTTTCTCTCTTACGATAAGCTGTCGTAGTTGGGTAGTTTAAACACTTGACTTGAGATGCGAAGCTCGTGGATTCTATCCCGGCCCGACACTTAGATCCTTGAGTAAGGCACTTTATCTACATTGCTCCTCTCCACCCAGGTGTTAAATGGAAACTGGTACGATGCGAAAGTTACTGTGGATTGTTCAGTATTTTGAGTGTCTGTAAAAGGTACCTGGCTGGAATGCTCTCCAAGGAGTGGAGAAGGTGCATACATTGCGTGCGGGCAAGCCTGAATCTGACGACTGGGCTGTTAATATATCAGTAAAGCAAATGAAGACATCATAGCTGTATTGGGTAATTTGTAAATCCAGAATATTATTATTATTATTATTATTATTATTATTATTATTATTATTGTTATTATTATTTTTAGAGATTTTACCTGTTCTTTTCCTTCTGAATATTCTCCCAGGACCACCTGTCCAAATTGCATCCACCTCATCCTTTCTCTATGGAGATGCTGCACCCACGTTGCCAAAAGTG
The DNA here is from genome assembly GCA_025618425.1 of Heliocidaris tuberculata. Lineage (NCBI taxonomy): Eukaryota > Metazoa > Echinodermata > Echinoidea > Camarodonta > Echinometridae > Heliocidaris > Heliocidaris tuberculata. Next base: position 18,835,353 of record CM046844.1, on the reverse strand, counting down.
TCTGGTGCTGCACCCATCATCACGATCTTTGACACGCCCTCTGATGCTGCTGAGCAGTTGGAAGTAAAGAGGAGTGCAGCGCAGAAGAAAGTTCAGCGTTTGAAGGCATTGTTTGCAAATCCCTTTGAAATGGTACGTCTGAACATTTGAGTAGTCTCAAGTTAAATGGAAATTGTGTCAAAGTCGATCAATATGTATGTCTGTCAGTGTGGGGATAGTGATGGAGAAGGGTTTTTTTTTGGGGGGGGGCAGTACAGATGACAGTGATGATGATGATAAGGAGAAGCAGGAGCAGGAGAATGATGAGGATGAGTATGATGATGATGTAGTGGTGAAGATGATGATGATGATGCTGCTGCTGATGGTAATGAAAATAATGCTGCTGCAGCTGGGTTTTTTGTTGTTGAAATTTACAACTTATTATAGTTACTTTTGGACATCATTATGTTATTGTTGGTATTGACATGTTATAATCTTTCATGATAGCAGTGAAATTATCAACTGGTTCCAAAAAAAAAAATTTTGAATGCTCTGTGATATGTGAAATTATAATTATGTACAGTATCTACTACATATACCTACAAAAAAATAATGATGAAATCATAAATAAAAAATGTTTAAAAAAAATGACATACATGTATTATAAAATGAAGGATGGAAATAACCTGTGCATTCAAATTGGCAATACACCGTTGATTGGTTTATGATTAAAAAGGCTTCCTTTTGTTTGACTGAGTTTAGCCTTTAATAATGAAAAAGAAGTGGTGGTAGTAGTACATGAAGAAGCAAAGCAACCTTTTGGGTCGTTGAGAAAGGTTTTTAATATGAATTGTTCCATTTACCGGGGCCAGTTGTGCTCTCGCTGGCTAGCTCTAGATTGCTATGTCTCCAAGATCAAGACTATACTGCCAGTCCTTGTGAAGGAGATGAATGATGCAATTTAATTTCCATGTTTCAAGCTGTGAATACAAGGGACATTTCACCCATTTCCTGTCCAAACTATCAAGGTATCACACCTCCAAGTGATTAATATCCTTCTCCATTCAAGGTCCGATGCAGAATTTGTTGTTATACTGTATATGTCGTTATGCATAGCTTGACTCTCAGGGTTATTGCATTAGACAAAGAGAGATAGAAGTGGATGGAGTGAGGTAGAGTAAGAAAGAGAGAGAGAGAGAGAGGGAGAGGCGGAAGAAGTGAGATAGAGTAAGAGAAAGAGAGAGAAAGAGTGGAAGAGAGAGAGAGGGAAGTGGAAGAAGTGAGATAGAGTAAGAGAAAGAGAGAGAGAGAGAGAAGTGGAAGAAGTGAGATAGAGTAAGAGAAAGAGAGAGGGAGTGGGAGAGAGAGAGAAGTGGAAGAAGTGAGATAGAGTAAGAGAAAGAGAGAGGGAGTGGGAGAGAGAGAGAAGTGGAAGAAGTTAGAGTAAGAGAAAGAGAGAGGGAGTGGGAGAGAGAGAGAGGGAAGTGGAAGAAGTGAGATAGAGTAAGAGAAAGAGAGAGTAAGAGAAAGAGAGAGGGAGTGGGAGAGAGAGAGAGAGAGAGAAGTGGAAGAAGTTAGAGTAAGAGAAAGAGAGAGGGAGTGGGAGAGAGAGAGAGGGAAGTGGAAGAAGTGAGATAGAGTAAGAGAAAGAGAGAGTAAGAGAAAGAGAGAGGGAGTGGGAGAGAGAGAGAAGTGGAAGAAGTTAGAGTAAGAGAAAGAGAGAGGGAGTGGGAGAGAGAGAGAGGGAAGTGGAAGAAGTGAGATAGAGTAAGAGAAAGAGAGAGTAAGAGAAAGAGAGAGGGAGTGGGAGAGAGAGAGAGAGAGAGAGAGAAGTGGAAGAAGTTAGATAGAGTAAGAGAAAGAGAGAGTAAGAGAAAGAGAGAGGGAGTGGGAGAGAGAGAGAGAGAGAGAGAAGTGGAAGAAGTGAGATAGAGTAAGAGAAAGAGAGAGTAAGAGAAAGAGAGAGGGAGTGGGAGAGAGAGAGAGAGAGAGAGAGAAGTGGAAGAAGTTAGATAGAGTAAGAGAAAGCGAGAGAGAGAGTAGGAGATGGAGACTTTGTGAAAGAGGGAGAAAGATGGTGAGAGAGTGTGGAAGAGATAAATAGAGAGGATGAGAAAGGTACAGTGAGATAGAGAAAGAGAGAAAGATGTAAAGGAAATGGAAATAGAAAAAAAGAGACAGGAGAAAGAGACAGATAAGTGAGAGAGAGAGAGGGGGAGAGGGGATGAGAGAAAGAGAGAAAGATATAAAGAAAATGGAAATAGAAAAAGAGACAGGAGAAAGAGACATAAGTGAAAGAGAGAGAGAGTGAGAGAGAGGGGATGAGAGAAAGATATAAAGAAAATGGAAATAGAAAAAGACAGGAGAAAGAGACATAAGTGAAAGAGAGAGAGAGTGAGAGAGAGGGGATGAGAGAAAGAGAGAAAGATATAAAGAAAATGGAAATTGAAAAAAAGAGACAAGAGAAAGAGACAGATGAATGAGTGAGTGAGAGAGAGAGAGGGGATGAGAGAGAAAGGGAGAGAGATGGAAGAGGGCTAGAGAGGGGGGATGAGAGAGAGAGAGAGAAAAGTAAGATATATTAGAGAGGGTAAGAGAAATGAGACAGGGTTATGAAAGATGGATGAGAAAAAGTTAGAGAGAGAGAGAGAGCAAGAGACTGGGAAAAGAGAGAATGGGAAGGGAAGGGAAAAGAGTGATTGCACATACATGTATCTTTTGTTCCTGCTTGTCAAAATATCAAGGTAACTGTATGCATGCCAAGTTGTTATTCCTCTTCTTAAAGCCGCAAGTCTTGTGAAACTTGTCATTCTCTAACAGAAGAAAATAGAAAATATAATGAAATATTATATGTTGCTCAGATCTACATAGAAAAGCAGAACATAAGCATATTTATCTTTTGGCAAGACATTATTCTACATTTCCCACTCTCGACCCAGACAAAATAAATGGGTATCTGGGAGATAGAAATTCATTGAATGTTTGAGCTCCTTATCAGGGGAGCTCGGCTAAAGCTGGGGGTAATAATTAGGGCTGTATCGAAACGGTTAAACGTTTGGAAAACGACCGTGAGGTCCCAAAACGGAATGGATTTCATGGTTTTCGGTTAGTCGAAAAGATGCTACATGATTTTGAGTACATGGGAATGTCCAAAAGCAAAACATAAAACTTGCTATAAAACCCTAATTTTCCTCCTTTTTATTCATCACAGTGCTAAAAAGTGCCAATTTACCTACTATGATTTGATTTTAGAATTTCTTGTTATTTTGTGGTTTAAGTCAGTTCTAGCTTCAAATGCCAATAATTGTTCAGCAATCGGGCTGCCATCTTGGTACTCATGAATATGCAAAGCTTTATGTAAATACGTATAAAACCAGCTCTGTGTGAAGTTCTCTGGCGCCCTCTCCTGATCAGATCTTGCATGCAGGGATTTGATAGACAATATGGCTGCCCCCATACAACGGAATCAACATTCTGAAGCTTAAATGGAAATCCAACCTTAATAGCAAGTTGCTTTGAAAGAAAGAGGAAAAATCAGAGAAGCAGATTGGTGAAAGTTTGAACGAAATCGGACAAGCAATAAGAAAGTTATGAATTTTTGAAAGTTGTAATCACTATGCATATGGGAATTTCAAATTGGCCGAATAGGTAATGTCATTGTGATGTATTTGTGGACAACTCACCCATTCGCTCTAACACACAAAATGACTAAAATGTCATTTTTTTTTCGAAATGCATTACTTAGTAGGATCTTTTCATTCATGAGGACCTATAACAATATGCTATCTCCAATATATTTTGAGTACTGCCCCGAGGGTAAAAGCGCCTTGAAGAAAACCGCAAATTAGTGATATTTTTGTGTACGACAAATGGGAGAGTTGTCCACAAAAATGTCACAATTGATTCACCAAATTGCCAATTTGAGATTCGCATAGATGTAGTGATCTCATTTTTCAAACATCTATAACTTTCTTAGTCCTTGTCTGATTTCTTTCAAACTTTCACCATCCTGTTTTTCTTATTTTTCTGCTTTCACACAAATCATCTTATTACCAAGGTTGGATTGCCCTTTAAACTCACTTGGAAAACTGCAAAATATCAATGAATAAGACATTTTAAGCTCAGGTTTTGGTAGGTAAATGTGTGCTTTTTATCAGTATTACGGTTAGAAAGATAAAAATAATGGCTTTTGTAGCAAGTCTCTTTTTTGTTATGCCTACAGTCCCATGTGTTCAAAATCATATTGGATCACCCAATTGTTATAACCTTGCATATGTGTGAGTGCATTTAACCGAAAACCGTTTGGTTTTTAGCCCTCGTTAAACGGAAAATGAAATAACCGAGATAATACAGCACTAGTAATAATAGTACTCAGCACTTTGTATCCTCAGAAAAAGCGCTTAATAAATCTAACTATGACCATTATCATCATTATTTCACTGTGTCTAACAATAATCATTCTGATTAAACTTGTGGTTTTACAAGCACTTGAGCTTGACAAGTGCATTATACCACTTTCTTATTCACTAGATAGATTATCATATTATGCATGGCATACCTAACCTAATTATCATTCAGTCATAGACAAGTCAAACAATATAATCACAAACAAAAGAGGCTAGTTCCCATCTTTGGTTAAATAGAAGATAGAGAGAGTGGGAGAAAGAGAGAGAGAGGTAGGTAGGTAGAGGAAGGGAGTGAGAGCGAAACTTCAAGTGTAGCCGTTTTTAGAGGGAGACAAGAGAAAATTAAACTAAGGGATAGTTCCTAGTTGTGGAGATGTCGGCAAGGTATAGCCATGTAGTCTTATCCTTTAAGGTTAATTAAATTTCTAATTGCTTGAGCCGCAAGATGCGGTCGGTTGAGGGGAAATCGTATGTGTAAGAACATCTGCAATGAGTCCTGATACATCTACCTTGAAACGCTGGATGACGTCCATTATGAGGAGAGACATCCAATATATGAAGAAAAATCCATTGTGTCCGCGTCTCACACCCTCCTCATACCACCCAGGCCCTATCCCCCAGCCGCCCCCCACTGGGCGCACCAATATCAGAGGAGAGAGGCACATGAGTAACACCCCGCTAGTGATCAAGCCCCCAGCATGGGGCCGCTGCGTTCCCCTCTTAGCTCTTGTCTAGCCCCTTTCATTCACTAAGTGTGGTATGACAGATTAATATCGCAAAATTTGATGGAACAGGCTTGCTCCTTGCATGTCCTTTATTGTGAGGTAATAAAGAATGAAAGAATATTTCTACAATGAAAGCAAATTTCCATGGCCGCAGAGCTGATTAATGCAGTGAATTATTAATACCGTTAGATAAGCATTTTTGGAAGGTAATGCTGTTAGAAGAAAAAAATTACTTACATGACAGTACATCATCCAATTACTGGCTTTAATGTACATGTAGATGTTACTGTTCTGGGATCAGTATGGATTAGAGGCTTTAGGGCAGTGTATTTTTAAGCAAGTTAGCTGTTTATTTAATTTTTTTGCTACTATTTCTCTTGTATTGAAAAAAAAATACAATGCAAGGTTTTTATGTGCATTCATGCTCATAGTCCAACAGGATTTCTAATTTTCACCAGAGAATGATTTTATGATGAGTGCCAAGTCATTCACAAACAAAACACATAGATAGTGAAAGAAAAGTAAGTAACATTAGAATATGATCTGTTTTAAAGCACTTATAGATATCTTGGATATACATGTATAAAGTGCTTTATAAATGCATAATATTGTCATAGTAATTATTAAATGTATTGTGTCAGGTGTTAGATTACATGCATTCAGTTACATGTATCACATGTACATTCAGATACATGATAAATAGTGATCTACCAATCTTGTACACTAGTGGCAACTGACAAGGGTAATAAATCAGTCATTGCCTACTTCCAATCTGGGAAGTTGTTTTGGTCCTCCCAAACCACCTCCCTGGGATGTCATAACTACATATTTCACTCAATATGGACCAATAAATGTGTCAGTGCATACTTTCAACCTGCAAAATTGCTTTGGTCCTCTCCGATCACCCCTATGGGATTCGGTAAAGACACATTTCTGTAACTTAACCAAGCGTAAACTTTTTTATGCGAGAAGCCTGCATATACATGTAGTGGCTGTGATGATAATGATGATGATGATTATAATGATGATGATGATGATGATGATGATGATGATGGTAACAATAATAATACTTAATGTATTTTGTGCCATGGAAGATGAAGTTTGATTGTTGGGAGATGAAGGGTTTGATTAATGTAATAATTGTAATTTAGCAAAGAATTTCTATTTTAAACGTTTGAATCAATAATTCTTGTACATGTAAACGCGACCTCTTAGAGACCTTTTTCGAACACATCTACCCTTTAGTATGCAGACTTTCCATGCTTGTATGTATGTATGCCTTGTCTGTAATGACACTCACCACACCAAAATCATTTTACAGTATTTTAACCCTTTCGAGACAATTGACCACATTTTGTGTTTAGGCTCAATAACTTTTGAATCAGAGCTCTAAAAAATATACCAGATGCACGAGTAGAAAGAGCAAAATTTTCTGCACACTCTATGTCCATTTTTGTTGCATGACTATATTGCGTTTGATGCTACAAATTTTAAAAACGAGAATAAGCTTTGAAATCCTTAAATTGGCAACACATTGAGAGGTTCAAAATCATTGTTTTTTATCAAAATTGGCAATTTTGTCAACTTTTTGACAAAATTCCTAACAATGTATATTTTTTTCAAAGACATTAAACCTTATTAGAACCATGTAGAAGTAAAAGGGAAATATTATTGTTGCCAATTTGAAGAACAAAATGTGATCAATTTAGCCCTTAAATAATTCCTGTCCTGAAAGGGTTAAAGATATCAGTACTTTGTAGTCAGCACAGGTGGTCTATCGTTATGCCCCTATTTTTGCTGTTTTTCTAGCAAACCTTGCCTTTTCAATTTAATTTCCTGTTGAACCTATTCAAAAGATTGAAATGAAGTTATAGTTTGTATGTATATTTTGAGATCAGTTCGTAGAATAGTTGCAGGTTCCTGCAGCTAGAGCTCTTGATTTCACATTTTCAATGAATTGCTCTTTCTATTACAAAGGATGGCATTTGAAGCATACATTTTTATTCTTCTGTGATCGATCGCTAATTGTTTGGGCCGACTCTGGCAGACACTTCACCAAATTGATCGTAAAATATGGAATGGGGACTGCGGGATCTAGTTTTCCTGTATTCTACATTTTCAGGCGATTGGGGGTTTTAAGATCTATGTATAGAAATATAAGGAAACAAAAGGAAAGGATCTGCTGAAATCATTACTCTTTTCATAGAGTCTAGACGACATTTGAATGCAGTTCCGATGATAGAAATGATACTATCTTTGACATTATGTTCGGTGGCAGGTGAGAAAATCCAAGTAATCTAGTGGTGCCCTGTCTGTCGATATTTCTACATTGCACTCGTGTAAATGTACATGCGGTGATTTGAAAGTTGCTCCAGGATTTATGTTGTCTGAGATACAGGGCTTGGGCTTTGGGTTGCGATTGTGGTTTAGGATATGTTTAATGTTAGGGTTTGAGTTAGGTACAGTGATGGATCCAGGGTTGAAGTTGAAAATTTGGTTAGTGTTAAAATGGATGTGAAGTAATTGTTGCCTTAGCATGTGTTTTGCAATTGTAAACGTACATAGTCATAGGAGAAAATTTGATTTGAGGATGGGTGACTACTTTGGATGAAATACAAAGTTTTTGATAAGCAAAGATATTCTACAAATCAACTTATATTGTATGAGCTTATGGTTAAAACGTCCAACCAACAAAGTCTTCTAATAATCCTGGGTTTTACTTACGATTAGACGTTTCCGTTGTAACTATATATACATATATATATATATATATATATATATATATATATATTTTTTTTTTTTTTACTGTGCTCTGTGTATTATGGTGTCCCTATTTCCTACACACTTGCACCACACCCCCACAGATGTTATAAAAACTTCTTTTTACCGTTTTTAAATATTTTTGTTAAGTGTTTAAATAAGTGTCAACTGTCAAGCTAAATTGTTACTTTCCATTTTGTTCACCATTACAGTATTTGCCATCTACCAAAGTGAAACAGATTGCACAAACAGTGCTGGATGCCGACAAGATAACTGTGGATGGGAAGAATACACCATCAAAGGAGGTAAGTTTGGAGTTCGAGGATAATTTTTTTTTTTTCTTGATTTTCTAATTAGCCCTCAATTAGATGAATCCTCTGTTACCAGGGCCCTGTTTCATAAAACTTGTTATCAATAACAATTGCCTCATTTCTATGACAAATTTGCTTTCAGCCAATCAGATGCAAGGTTTTCAGTAGCTTATAATATTTATTGTGACTTCTTATTGATAACAAGTTTTATGAAACGGGCTCAGAAATGTGTGATTGTAAACACCTTTGTAAATCTGCTGTGCTTTTATAAAATATATTAGGAGAAACATTTTTATTTTGTTATTTTTTTTAGTGATTCCTTTTGGTTTGATGCATTTAGAGTGTATGAGAACCTTTAATACTAAACAACAACATTTCTAGTATTACATACGTGTAGTGTTGATGAGCTCAGTTTAATCAAGGGCGTGATTACATTGCATCCAATTAAGCCGGCTATCACACATTGACTGCATTGTGTGATGGTGGTATAGTGGTGCATAGATTAACCTGTCTGACTTCTTCCTCTTGTACCCTAGCTCCAAACCATAGCAGAGGTGCAATGATATGTCAGGTACAAGTATTATTCTCCTGCTTTTAAAGTACGTGTACATGTACACAGAGCTGCCAAATAGTACGATTTTATCCTATTTCATAGGATTTTTCAGTGACAATACGACACTAGGATTTTTCTCAAAAAAATACGATTTATCAAAAAAATAACTGTGTCTCCGTGTGTTTATGTACATGTATCTCTCATTGACATTGTACATGATTGCGTATGCAAGACAGAGTTTAGGTCCAGTTTGAGTACTGCAACATTAAAGGAAACCAAAACCCAAGGAGAGAATCAATTTTATTGGAAAGTGAGAATTCAGAGAAGCACTTTACAAAAAGTTTCTTTAAAATTGGTTAAAAAATGAGAGAGTTATGGAAGTTTGAAAAGTCTTGTTTTACTTTCTATGGGGATCCTCAAATTGGCAAAATTGCTTCAAAACGGCTAATTTTGTGAACAACTCTCCATTTGTTTTGTACACAGATTTTCAGATTTTCCCCATTATCTCTCAGGGTGCTCCTTGTCTCCTCCTGAACTCGACATATGTGGTGTAAAATACATTTTCCCATTATATATGTTGAGCTCAGAAGGAGATTAACTGCACCTTGAAAGATAATGGGGAAAATCTGAAAATCTGTGTACAAAACAAATGGAGAGTTGTTCACAAAATCAGCCATTTTGAAGCAATTTTGCCAATTTGAGGATCCCCATAAAAAGTAAAACGAGACTTTTCAAACTTCCATAACTCTCTCATTTTTTAACCAATTTTAATGAAACTTTTTGTAAAGTGCTTCTCTGAATTCTCACTTTCCAATAACATTGATTCTCTTCTTGGGTTTTGGTTTCCTTTAAGTGATATTCTCACTCAGAAGGCAACATGCCAGTCTAAAGGACAAAACTGCTATGAAATGAAATTTAGTGATAGACTGTTAACAAAGTGTAAGGGAGCAGCAACAACAGCGGCAGCAGCGGCATCAGGGTCTCAAAAGTAAATGAGGTAATTGTTAAGTGAAGTTCCCTTATTAGAATAGGATCATTCATCATCAATAACATGTACACTGTACATGTAGTTAAGTCACTAAATAAATTACATACATGTACTTGTATACATGTATAAATTACTACAAAATAAACAAAATTCGCAATCCTTGAGATATTGTGTAGGAAAGTACACGACAGTTAAGAATAGGATTTTTTTTCTGAAAATAGGATTTTTATGGTAAAATCATAGGATTTTTGGTCAAGTGAGGTTGGCAGCTCTGATGTACATGGATTTAGGCATTAGAAGTGGACATTTTTAATATAGAAGCTTTATATACCACAGGGCTCCAGTTTTAATGTTTTGAACAGGAGGTTTAAAGATCAGTATGTATGTGCCCTCCACTTGCATTTCCAAATGTTGTCTTGATATATGTTTCACCATATGAAGATTACTTTATATTTTACTCTGCCCTAGCAGAGTCCTACCTTCCAGCCTCTATCAGTATGGATAATGAAGAAAGCAACACCCAAACCAGCTCCGGAGAAAGAGCCTCCACCCGAACCGGGAACATACGAAACTCCCATCGTCTTTAACCCAGATGCGGCCAAGAAAAAGAAGATGAGCGAGAAGAAAGAGGAGGAGGAAGAAGGAGAAGATGAAGTGGTTTCGGTCAGGCAGATGGTAAATACCCTCTTACATGTATTTCAGTTTCTGGTGATTATTGTAACATTCATTAACCCCTAAGCACCTAAGCACCAGGAGTGGTATTCAAATCAAAATGTGCATTAAGTTAGCATTTGACTTAGCATTTCGATTGGCTAAGTAAAGTGGCTTGACTCATATATGCAGATCAAATTTATGCACTTTACTTTAGCAAGCCGACTTAAAGCAAAATACTTACTGATATCCATTGCGACATCACATATCCTGCCCAAAAACATGCGCAATAAATGCGTCACAGTAGATCTGCACTTTTATGATTTGCTTGTGCGCTGCTTTAATATACTGCTCTGCATATGTATGAAAGCCAAATACCTGCCAATCAAGTAATTGGTTAAAGTCTGCCAGGGAGCTGTTTTAGATTTAGGGTAAAATACTTAGCCAAATGATTCAATTGAATACCAAAATTGCTTAAGTATTTTATCTCAGCCGAAACTGAGTGAGCTACTCATATTTCATTCTTAAGTATGGAACTGAATACGGGCCAAGGACCCCATCCCATAAAACTAGTTATCAATTAACAAGTTACCATAACAGTTATAAGCTACTGAAATACTTGCATCTGATTGGCTGAGAGCAAATTCGGCATAGAAATGGGGCAGTTGTTCTTGTTATTATTAAGTTTTATGAAACAGGGGCTCTGAACCACCAGATATTACCTCTCCTGTTCTTTGTTGTTGTTGTCTTAATTGCTTAATTTGCCTGTTGTTAATTTAAAAAATTCAAGATTGTAGACTATGGTAATAATATCCAAATCCTTTGGAAGCGCATAGGGACGTTATATCATAGTGTGATACGCACTATACAAGAAAGGTTTATTATTATTATTATTATTAATATTGCCATTTTCAAAGGCAAGAAACTTTTCAGAATTGTAAAATCCTATAGTTATTTATCTTGTTTTTGTGTGAATCTGGGTCATTTGTGAAATTCTAGTGCTTGCCGAAAATCGCATTTTCTGAAAAGCCCAACTCACATATATGCACATTGAAGACCCCATGTTACGTATGTGTGTCAGACGAGGTCGATTGCCTTTCCATATCTTTTGTTGCTCATTACTCATACGAAATGATTATCGGCATTTATAATTCACCATCAATCTTGCTAACTATTCTGAGGAGCAGCTATTATATAGTTTCTTCCTTAATCTTTTGGCAGATACATGTTCATGTAGTGTATATATTTGTAGTTCCCAGGTAAGTTTTATTTGATTCTGTGCGAGATTTTTCTTTGACATTACTGCAGCTCAGATTATCTTTAAAAAAACTTTTCTTATTTCTGTTAAGGCCGACACGTCTGCGAAGAAGAGGAAGCATTCTGCCAACCCCAGCGGAGAGACGCCCCGCCCCAAGAAGGATAGGAGGGGAGAGCATGCTGAGAGGAGAAGCATGGGGGATACAGGAGCAGAAAGAAGTCATCATCATCATCATCATCGCCATAGCAACCAAGCAGGAAAGGAAACGGAGGAGAGAGTCATAGAGCCTTATGATTACAGCAGGGCAGACTACAGCATGTTTCAAGGTATACATGAATTCCTTCTCTTTGATCTGATTTTGTTATCCCCCCCCCCGAAAAGTGACATTTGCTCCTGCGACAATAGCTCCGGTCTAACTTGGCCATGTTAATCCTAAACCTAACCCTAACCCTAACCCTAACCCTAATCCTAATCTTCACATTGTTCGTAACAAAAAACCAAATCATGAACTTGACCTTAACCTTTAACCTTTCAAAATATGGATGGAGGAGCAAATGTCGCAGGAGCATATGTCGTGTCACCCCCCCCCCCCCCCCCACCCACTCTTCTCCCATCCCATATACCTCTTTGTAACATCATTTGAGGTATTCTAGTGCTATGATTTAAGTAACAGAAAGAGAATGTTTTTTTGGGGGGAGGGAGGTAGGGGAATGATATTGTTTTCATGCATACATGTTACTTCATGTAAGTACATGTATCATATGAAATAAAATGTCAAGTTTCTGGTGCCAAAATCAATACCAGATTACTACTGCAGATTTTTCAACATTGTGTTCTTTATGTTCTAAAATTGGATTTACTGTTTCCTGTGATATAATGCAGGTTGTAGATTTAGATAAAAAAACAAATTTCAATTTGGTTTTATTCTTATCTAGCAGCATTTTTAATTTTTCACTTATTTGTGCAGAATTTGCTTAGATTTGTTTATATAATTTGTTTTCCATTCATTTATCCTGAATGCAGAATCCCAGCGTTCAAGAGGTAGAGGAAGAGGTCACAGAGGTCATGACAGAGGTCACAGGGGTCATGGGAGAGGTCATTCAAAGGTAAGAACTTTCAGACTCCCGATCACAGTTTCCATCATTTTGCTTCCGGTTGGTGTATGAACCGACATATTGGTGCGCACTGAGTGAAATCACCATGCAAAGAAAATCATGTTTGAAGTCTGATTTAGATAGTGCATGTAGTGCCTTTTCTTGGTTCTGCTTTATTATAAATTTGATTTGATTTGATTTGATTTGATTTGATTTATTCAGATTCCACATTTACAATGAAATTACAACAATATGTATAAATTACAAACACTGCAAAACACAGAGAACACATGAATATGACATAGAAAGGTGACAAAAGGATATGTGGAGGGATCTACTAAAAAGCTTAGCTTGTGTGATGTAGACCCCCTAATCGAATAATGATACAATAATATATGTTTAAAAAAAAAAAATTGTTTAAATTAAAGTAATTGTTTGAGAGGGAGAAAATTACTAAACAAAACATATGTACATTATATACAGTTGAGCTAACATTACAAGATAAGATTAATGAAATAAAAGAGATTTCGAGTGGAAATCAGTATATTATATATACTTTTTATAATAGTTACATGTATATGTAACTATTATAAAAAGATAAATACAATGTTATGGAATGAAAATAGAAAAATAAAAAAATAAAAACGGTGAATTATTTACATCAGTATAAGTCAGTCAAGTGTTACTTCACGAGATATTTGAACCTACTTAAGTTAGGGGTAAGTTTTAAATTCTGTTCTAATGAGTTCCAATATTTAGGACCATTGAAAAATATAGTTTTACTGGCAAAAGCCGTTCGAGTTTTGGGTATGATAATCGTTTGCTTGCCTGGTGTAGTATCTGTGTAAAGTGCTATTTTTTGCAAACAGTTGTTTCAAAACGAATGGCATATTATTTCTGTCAAGACTGTACATGAATTGGTACAGCTGAAATCGATAAAGGTCATGAATTATGAGAATACGATTTTGGCGAAACAAAATATCAGTATGCGCTCTGATATTTTGTTTCGCCAAAATCGTATTTATTTATTTTTGGTAGGGGGTAAAACAATTTTGGAGGTAATAAATGAAGTTGTTGCTCCCACTTATATTTATGCCATAATTCTCTCAATGGAATGAATACAATGGAATTTGTATTCATTGTTTGTTGTATGCAAATTTTGATACATCATGAATGGTGTTATGAAAGCCACAGTAAGAATCCTATCACCAACTCTTACATAATAACCTGATCAAGTTGCAGAAGGAAGCATAAATTGATATCTCTCTAGATCATCTGGTAATAATGAGAACCACATGGCTCAATTATTGCCCGTGTGCATGTCTGATTTCTGGGTAAATCTTAAGCCAAGGCATGTTAGGGGTTTTCCCTTATTTAACAGATTGCAAAGCCTGGTGATACATGTAGACACTAAATGCATGGTCAGTATTTCCTGGTTTTACTTACCGATTAGTCTTTTACTTGGCTTGGCTAATAACATCGTTCAAATCTTTTCAGCAACAAATTACTCTTTACCCCTTTTATTATATTCCTGCTTCTTGTTTTTTTTTAGAATTGAGGCAGCCTTTGTATAATGATGATGATGATGATGATACTCTGTTCTTGTACGGCACACATCACATTATGATATGATGTCCCTTTCAAAGAGTTTAGGAAATTATTATAGTTTTTGTTGTAGTTTATATTTGGGCTTGTAAAAAAAAGATTCCCATTGTCTTGTCTCGTGTCTCTGGTTCATTATTTTTGTTATGATTTAAAATAGAAAATAATCTTAGTAAATTTAGACCCCCCAAATCATGAAAATCATAAATATTGCGATTTTATATTGTTTTGATCTTCTGAAGTGCATTACGAATCATTTCTAATGTGGAAACTTGTGTTGAAATTTACTCTGGCATTGGAAATAACTCCGAACCCCCTCCAAATTAGCTCCCCCCCCCCCTCCAAAAAGAAAAAAGAAAAAGAAAGATAATTGAGGAACTAGAAATCAATTTTACTTGGCCGTTTGTACAAAGCAACTACAAATAGAAGCTCGTAATTGCCATTTTACTGAATTACTCATTTCTGGAATTAATTCAGAACTTCACCTTATTCCAAGAATAATTTGATTTTGTGGGGTAGTCTTTCTCTTAAACCGTAACTCCTTCATATTGTCTCAAGGTTGTATCTCTGTATTTTATGCTTTTTAAAAGAAATGTCATGAATTTTAATACCCATCTGTCTCGCCATGAATAATTCAATGATATTAAGCGTGCATACATGTAATTGAGTACCTTGATATCGCTATTTCTTTGTTTTTTAATTTGAACCTATTGCCTAACCTGTAATTTCTTCCACCATATGGTTATTTATTCATGTTATACAAATAATATCTTGCCTTGAGTGCTGTGGATGAAATTAATTCACTGTGGCCCGTAATCCCTATTCGGCACTCCGGTTTAACTTAAACTCCAGTCTAAGTTAAAACCGACTTAAGTAAACTACCCCTAGCTGCAGTCTACATTTCTGTACAAAGTTAAACCACACTAGTCTAGACTGCACTGGAGTTAAATTTAAACCAAGTTCAGTATGTAATTATCTTTCACTCTGGTTTAAAGGGAAGGTTTAGGCTGGGTTTAAACCCACACTTAGACTGCGGTTTAAGTTCAACCGGAGTTCAGAACGCAAGCCCATGTGATGTTGGAATAATTTTTTAAAACTCACAATGTGAAGTGGAGAGGTCTTCAGATCTTTCCAAAGTGACCAACTATGGTATTTTGTTATAATGCATGACTTGAGGTAGTGAAACAAAGTGGCATGAAAAGACGCGTCCGGAACTTAAACGGTGTTATTGATGAATTAAAAGTTGTTGTAATTTTCCCTAGGTAATGACAGTTGTGGTACTATCAAGCTTACTCAAGGTACTTGAAGTAGAGGTATTTTTTATCCCCTCGTTGGCTTAATGATATGTTTCTACCTTAAAGTGATTGATTAACTTTGTGAAAAATTGTAAAATCAGCTCAAATGCCAGTGAATTGTGTGCAGTCCTCTAACTACATATATAATTAAGGATATGTGAAAGTATGAGAGAAAATGGAACCCGTTTACTATCCTAAAAAAGAGAAAATCGCGATCAATCGCTAACGCAAGTCGCTCGGCTTCTTCGCTGCGCTACAGTCACAAAAATTGTAAAATCAGCTCAAATGCCAGTGAATTGTGTGCAGTCCTCTAACTACATATATAATTAAGGATATGTGAAAGTATGAGAGAAAATGGAACCCGTTTACTATCCTAAAAAAGAGAAAATCGCGATCAATCGCTAACGCAAGTCGCTCGGCTTCTTCGCTGCGCTACAGTCACAAAAACCAAGCACCAGCGCTTGGCGATTTCAGAGCGGGTTTCCAGCCCGTACGGTATTCTGTGAAAGAGCGAGGTTCCCCATGCCCCCGTAAGAGTTCTTTAGGGTTCGGTGGTACTCTATCCCGACATCAATGTTCAATCGTAAATATCTTGATATATAAACGACCGATCAGCTTATAAAACTCAGGCGATTCCTTTCTGAGCTAAAGGTTTGCAATTATGATTACAGCATTAGCTGGAACAGTGATTTTTTTTTTCAATCCTGGGCAAAGTTAATCAATGCCTTTAATGCAATGAAGTTATGATTTTCAACAATATGTATGCTTTCTGGACGCGTCTTTTCGTGCAACTACATTCCGCTAAGCCACCTACAAGCTGTGTGTTTTGGGGGATCTGTGATCTAGGGACAACCCGAGACTCAGTGGAAATCCTTTAAATCTTTTTTGCTATGCGATGCTGAGTTTGCCCTAGTGCAGAGTTAGCCCGATGCTTTATAAAATGCATGATGTAGATGTGTGGATCCTTTACATGAATAAGCAAATACCGTACATGTATCTGAAAAATGATTTGGTCTTAATTTGTTTACCGCTTAGAGAGTTCAATTGCTCATTTTTGTTCTGTGTATCTGTTGATTCAACCGATGGGCATTTCATCATGTTCTTGTTTTGTTATTTGTAAAGCTGGCTAGAGGCAGGAACACGTACATGTACATGCGTTGCCTCATTTAGTTCATGTTGATTTTGATCTAAACCTGATAGCTCGGTCATATTGACTTTTTTTTTCACACTTGTGCTTATTACTCAAAATAGTGAAGACTTGTAGGTTTTAACAAAAAAATGCATGATAAACTAGATAGTAAAAGAAGGGCATAACATGTGAGGATAAGAGATAATGAGAAAGGAGAGAGAGAGAAAGGGAGCGAATGGGAAAGAGAGAAAGAGAGAGAGAGAGAGAGAGAGAGAGAGAAGAGGGAAGAGATAAAGAAGGGTTTAGGGGGGGGGGTAAGAAAAGAAAAAAACAGAGAGAGAGAGAATGAGTGGAGAAGTGTGCCTTAGGACGTACATGTATGTGAAATTACAGTGAAACAGTGTTTCAATAAAATTTAAAGAATAGTGATTAAATTACTTTTGTTCAGAGAATATAAGAATGATACAGTGTATTTGAAAGAAAACAGCAATACGTGTATTTCTTCAAATCTTCCCTGCTCATGTCCGAGCTGAACACCAAGTGCAATTTGCTTAACCTGTAGCAGTTCAGAGTTTTCTTACGGTCAAATTTAATCTTTTTTCCCCTCCTCAAATTGGCAACAATTATTCTTATTTTCCACTCCTGCATAGTTTGAAAAAAGAAAAATGTATATAAACCAGTGTGAATGAAAATTGTATAATTTAACAGAAAAATTGCCAATTTGTACACGAAAATAGCGATTATATATTTTACACCGATTTGCCAATTTAGAAACTTTAATGATCAGTTACAATTAAATTGCTCTTATTCGTGAATGGCACAGCGTACTGCATCGGAAAAAGACTCAAAATTTTCTGTGATTTTTGCTCTTTATGCTCACGTATAATGTGTAATTCATAGCATTTTGGATCAAAAGATAATGCAAAAACGTCACTAAAAGAAGACACTGTACTGCTATGAGTTAATGACCTTAGTCTTCCTGAAGAGTCAAGGTGTAGGACGAAGCCATTTCAAGGGAAAACCAACCTTAATGGCAAGTTGCTTTGAAAGAAAGAGGAAAAATCAGAGAAGCAAATTGGTGAAAGTTTGAACGAAATCGGACAAGCAATAAGAAAGTTATGAATTTCTGAAAGTTGTAATCACTATGCATATGGGAATTTCAAATTGGCCGAATAGGTAATGTCACTGTGATGTAGCTGTGGACAACTCCCCCATTCGCTCTAATACACAAAATGACTAAAATGTCACTTTTTTTCAAAATGCATTACTCAGTAGGATCTTTTCGTTCATGAGGACCTATAACAATATGCTATCTCTAATATATTTTGAGTACTGCCCCGAGGGTAAAAGCGCCTCGAAGAAAACCGCAAATTAATGATATTTTTGTGTACGACAAATGGGAGAGTTGTCCACAAAAATGTCACAATTGACTCACCAAATTGCCAATTTGAGATTCGCATAGATGTAGTGATCACATTTTTCAAACATCCATAACTTTCTTAGTCCTTGTCCGATTTCTTTCAAACTTTCCCCATCCTGTTTTTCTTATTTTTCTGCTTTCACACAAATCATCTTATTACTAAAGTTGGATTGCCCTTTCATTGTGAAAACCAAATTGCAATATTTCAGCAAACATTGAAGAGATGTTGATTGGTGCCAAAGTTGCATGACTTTGTAAACCTAAACAAGGTATTATTCATTGAAAAAGAATAAAGATTATTATTTCATATTTCCTGCCAAGAGGTAGATGAATTTATATCATTTCGTCATCGTTTTTATGAACTGACGAATCCACGCACGCTCACAAATGTGCGCTTCGGAGAAAACGGTTTTACGAACCGTCGTATCGTGTTTGAATGGCCAGTGCTTCCTTTTTCCATATTAATATACATAATAATATACCCTCAAAATTTAAGTCATAAGCTTTCTTTTAATGAATATATCGATACATGCAATCATGCAACGAAAGCAAATTCTGTTATCTAAGTACACCTAAATCTATAAATCCATTTCCGGCCAATTCACGTTTCTGCGCAGCGCGCACGGATTCGTCAGTTTGTAAAAACGACGCCGATTTGATACAGAGGTAGTTCCCTTTTGGTTTTTAACAGATGATATGATATAACTCATTTTGGTTTTGTTCATTGTCTGAGGCATTTTTTTGTATGCAAAGACAGAGAGCTGACTGATCACACCTCCAACTGCATATACTCAGCAATTACATGTACTTTGAAGTCATTTTACAAAATTTTGGTTTCAGGGTCATCCCCGCCCCAGGAGTCATCAAGATGGTGGGCGTCGAAGCATGACCTACACGAGTCACCATGGCAACCGAGGGTATGTATTTTCCATGATAATGTAAAACTGTAGAAATTTTTTTTCCCCCTACATTTCATATTTTTTAAGCACTAATTATCACATAAATACAGGGCCAATACCAATTGCAGTCTGATACATTATTTATTTCATTGTGAGTAAATAAATCAACTAATAGATTGAATCGTAATGAAATTACAAAATTTGTGCTGAAAATTGCATACCCTGAAAAGCATAACAAAGATGCTACCCTTGTAGGACTACCAAGCCACTGGACTTTTATTCAAATAAATCTTCACTTTGATATTTTTGCTGAACATACAATTGGTTATTCGTGAAATACAATGATATTGTTTATTTCAATACAAGTTGCACAGGGATCCATTTAGCATCACACCACGGGCACAGCACGTGTTCTAATCCTTGGAGTGGTGTGTTAGGTGATGAAGGTTGCAGGTCGTTATTACCTTGTTTGCAGAATTTCAAATTTCGTTGGTGATAAAAGAATATTTTATCTTTTGGAAGTTAAAAGGTGTTGATATCGTATCCCTTTGTTTTGCAGAATTTCGAATTTCATTAGTGATAAAAGAATATTTTATCTTCCCGAGTTAAAAGGCGTTGATATTGTATTTCACCTTGGTGACCCAATTAGGGTGAGATTTAATGGCCGGCCTTAAAAGCATTGGCTAAAAGGGTGGGTGTTTTATAGGATGTTATTGTGATATTAATGTCAAGTAATTAAAGCCTTGTGCTGCTAAAACACTGACATGTCATTGTATAATTTTATATAGGTGTGCCTGTGTGAGATGATGGAACTGTCAAAAAGAGGCCTTAGAAAAATATTCTACATGTCTATAGAATTCTCTAGGAGAGCACTTGTCAATGTCTGAGGCCAATGTATGATAACAAAAAGATACTCTGTACTGGTTAGTATACAAGCCAAGAGCCTGTTACAAAGTATTCACCGTATCAAGCCCTTAAGATTTGACAAAATGGTTGTCAGCTTAATCTTAGCAGTCGGGTTTAGCATCCAGAGCCCCTGAAAAAAGACCCCTTGAGCAGGGTAGATTTCGTCATTTTCACCCCATCTAGCCCATGCATCAAATTTTGTCATAAGGAAGTAGTGTCACTGTACTCTACAAAGTATGGCAATTGAAAAACTAGCAAAGATTTCTGTCAGGAAGGGTTTGTCAGAAGCCCCCCAAAATTTACGGTTACGGTAGGTCAATTTTTTTTCCCCTATAGCCCATGGAACAAATTTTGTCAGAAGGAAGAGGTATGGCTGTACATGTATTACAAAAATTAAAAAACAGACAAAATTTATTAATAGGAAGGGGTATTGAACCTCCCTGAAAAAACACCAAAGTGCCCTTTGACCAAATCTGCCCCTAAAATGCTCTGATGTAAAGTACAATGTACATGTAGAAGCAATTTTATCGTCCAGCTTTAATAACTCAAAAGTGCTTCAATCAATAAATTGTAATTTTCTTGAGGTACAATTGATGTCAAATGATTATATTTCTCAGAGAAAAGTTGCATTGACAAATTTATTAAACCATTCTTTGTCACTGAGTTTATGTACAGTTATCATGTGCACTTTCGTCAACTGCAATTTTTTAGAATTGGTTTCATTGTTAAATTGGCGCATGAAATATCTTCCATAGAAACACACTTCACATTAACTTTATCAGTTTCATGAATCAAAATGTAGCAATATTTGAATATCCAAATAATGAGAACATTTGAATTCTTGAGTGGAATTAGCTGCCCTTATTAAAATGGTCAAACCACTGTCCAGATCTCATGTCTTGTTGTTTGTTGAGGTCTAAAAGCAACCCCAAAATAGGTATAAAGTGACAAAGCACTAACTGTATTTAAGTTTAGGTACACTCAAACAGAGTCATGAAAAAACATGAAAATGTATAATACATGTATCAGTTCCAAGGAAATCACACTTATTTGATGGAAAATCCCCAAAGAGCTCCCATAAACAAAAACCTTTTTTTTTTTAAACGACAAGGTTTTGTAGTCATGTGGTTTCTATAGGATGCGTTGCACTTTTTGTGAGTTCATCGTTACATATGGTTGCTAACTTTTCTTTTTGATATGATGTAGCGCCAGTGCAACCCATATCTCCCACTTTATAACTTTGCTGGTAGATGTGTTTTTTGCCTTTGTCACTGTTTACCCCTCGTCCTGCATATCTCTTTCATTTGTTTGCTTTTAATTGGAATATTTATTGGAGGTTATGTCTTTGTGAGCCCAAGTTATACAAGACAGTAGTTAGCAAAAGTGTATACCCCTATGTGTGTTAGGGTATTTTTTTTTTTAAAGGGGTGTCCTGTTTCTCACTTAACCTTTCCCCATTTCTGAATATATATACCAGCATGATTCATTGTAAATGTGCAAGAAAAAAAGGACAAAGACCTTTGGGTTAAAGATAAAGTTGAGTTCTGGTCATGTGATTAAATTGTGAAAGAAATTGTCTCAAAGCACCTGGGAAAGGTTGGTCATGTTGGTGTATACTGTGAGGTTTTGGAATCATCAAAATTTGATAAGAAATTGACTCAATCTTGCTGAAAAGCACACGCGCTGCACATAGAAATGGGTATATGGGACCTCACACACATGTGCCATGAATGTTCAGCCCGAGCATTTCAGCTATTTCTTGTCATAATTTGAATATGAGGGGATTTAAAAGGAATGAGAAAGCTCACAAATTATTTTTCACCTTTCCCAGAAGTCAACCTTTTCTTCAACATGTTGAACCCTAGGTTTATTTTTGCCTAGTACTCTTGAAGGCTGGGCTTCGTATGAAGAGGGGTCTAAGAGAAAATGACCCCTAAGAATTAATTATGTCCCCAACGATTTTATTCTATTTGTAGACATCACAGGACCCCAATTTGGGGGAGCACTCCCCTTGAAATTCCACCCAAAAAGGGGCCCTTTTAAAGGCACATTTTGAAGTACCCATCTGTGTGTGAATTGTGCATACAGTATAAATCTCTATAAAATTGTGAATTCAAAAAAGGTTTAAAAATCAATCAAAAAGGTGGCAGGAAGCAATATGTTTTATGGGTGGTGATGATTCTTTTGCATTTCTATGGAATTACTTCTGTGGTTATGGTGATAACTTTGATTTTAGAGTTGTTTATACCATTGTATAAATAGAATCATTATTCACACATTTTTCACATTTGTCTTGTAGCATGCAGGGATGTTTTGTATGAAAAAATTTTTAAGACAAATTCATGACCATATAAAATGTGAAAAAGCAACTTTGATATATCCTGATTGGGACATACAAGAAAACTACATGTACATGTAATGTAATGTATAATATCTTTGTTAAAAGTGTGAAATTGTCTTATAAGTTTCTTATAAGTGTGAAACATTTGATTTTTTTTATAAAGCTTAAAGTTAAAAAGCTAAAAAAAAGCTCCCCCCCCCAAAAAAAAAAAAAAGAAAAGAAAAGAAGAAGAATGAAAGAAAGAAGATAAAATAAACTGTTAGTTAAAAAGGTTAAAATATTTTTAAAAAATGAAAAGTGATACCTGTATGATAAGGCTGGGCCAGCGGTGTTTGGAATTTTGATGAGGATGAAACGTTTTGTTAATGAACTTGTTAATAATGACCTGGGCCCCGTTGCATAAAAGTTACTATTATGGTAACTTTGCCATCAATGGTAACTTCCATGGAAACCTTGCTTTTGATTGGCTGTTGAGCATTGTTACCATGATTCTGAGATGGGGAAATTAGACCATTCACAACTATCTCAGGCTGATTTGCAGTGAAGATGCAAATAGTGCGCTGCATGTTAGGTACTATTACACAAAGCCTGTTTTCATTAGCCCTAGTTTTCAAAGTAGCCCGCATTCTGATACGGGGAATTAGACCAATCACAACTAGCTCAGGCTAATTTGCATTTTGCAGTGAAGATGCAGATAGTGCGCTGCATGTTAGGTACTATTACACAAGGCTTGATTTCATTAGCCCTCGATTTCAAAGTAGTCTGCTAATTCTGATACAGGGAAATTAGACCAATCACAATTAGCTCAGGCTAATTTGCTGTGAAGACATTAAGTGTAGGTATTGCACGAGGACACATTCTCATTAGCCCAAGGTTTAAAAATAGCCTGCTAATTCTGATCCAGGGAAATTCACCTGATCACAACTTCATGTAGCTTGAGCTAATTCACAGTGATGAAGCAAATCCCGGGCTTTTTCACTGTCATGCTATTACTAGCTCGAGCTACAAAATACCTGTATGTTCCAAGCAAGGCTTGTTTGTGAAATAGCCCGCGACATGTATTTGACAGGCTAATTCGCTTGTAAAGATGCACTGGGACTGTCATGCTCTTTACATGTAGCTGGAGAATGCTTTGAGCTAGGGAATTGTTCGACTTTGGGCTAATTGGGATGCATGTATTGATATACAGAGAGATGAAGAGAAAAGTGCATTGGTTTCATACCTCATCTTTGGAATAATTCATTCCTTTTTGACAGTTGGAAGAGAGGGCTATCTGCATACCAAAAATATGAAAAGTATGGATGACGGTTGCAAAACAAAATATCAAGAGTGTAAAATTTATTTTTCAGTGAAGCTTCAAAATTATCAACATCATTTAGAGTGAATTTCATTCCCTCCAGGGCTTCATGTTTAGATTATTGAATGATTATCTGGTAATGTATTAAAAAAATGAAATCATCTAATAGTATTTTTTTTCTTCCCAACACAAATATTTCCCTCTGTCTTTCTCTTCACTTTTCTTTGCTGTGGTATCTGTAAATCCTCTCTCTCATATCTCAATGTTGGTCTCTGTCTCTCTCTCTATGTCTCTTGTGTCCTCTCTCTGTCTTTCCATCTCTCTTTCCCTTTCTGTCTCTACGCTCCTTTCTCCCTTTGTATATCCCACCCCCCCCCCCTGTCAGTCTCTATCTCTCCATCCTCTGTCTGCATCTCTCTCCCCTTTACCCCTCTTTTACCCTCACACTCTCTATTTCTCTCCCTCTCCCTCCCTCCCTTAACTCTATCCCTCCTTCCTTCCTTCCTTCCCCCTCACTTCTTACTCTCTCTCCCTCCCCCCTCTCTCTTCCTCTCTCTCCCTCCCTCCTTTCTGAACTCTTTCTATCCCTCCCTCCTTCCCCCTCTCTTCGCCCTCTCCCTTCCTCTCCCTCATTTTTTTCTACTCTTCACAGTGGTGGAAATAGAGGTGCAAGGGGTCACTGGCCGAGGAGTCAGAGGAGATAGCAGCTGACCGATCAAGACAACTGACCACCAGTCCATAGAGTATCCATATCTGACCATAAGGAGCGACCCGCTAAACATTCGGGTTAATATTCTACTAATTCACTTTAAACCTGGTGCTCGGTCTAAATTCATGGTTAACAAAGGGAAAAATTTGGGCCTTGGTCTGACTTCCATCGTTGAAACTTGACTTTAGACCCGAGGTCAGGTTTGAATTGTAGTGGAATAAGGGCCTTAGTCTAGTGTACAGGACTTGGCTCTCCTGATGTTGCTAGTCCTCCAGAGAAGATCCATACTGCTGTGCACCGAGCTAACTTTTTACACAGGGGATCCATATAATTGGCATTTTTAGTACTGTATGCATAGGCCCCTTGTTTAAGCTGTGAAATTCTGGGTGTCCGGAGTTAAAAATTTAGGGGGGTGGAGGGATGAGCACTGGACTTCTGTTGCATTTTTTCTATGCATCCACTTCTGAAGAGCTCTCATGACTTTATAGCTTAGATTCTTATGCATCAGTTCTACCAAATTTTTAAAACTTTAACAAGTCAGGATCAGAAGTTACACTTTTTAAAATGAAAGTTCATCGAAATATTCCTTATGTTAACCCACTGAATCCAGTTGCGTTTTGGTGTAACACCCAGTTTCTCATTGACCCGAACTTATATTACCTTCATTAAAACTGTGTAGTTTTATTTCTGCTGTAATTATCACCAATTAATTATAATTGTAAAAGATCTCCTTTCAAAGTTAAAGGCAAAGAATTATAAAGACATTCTAAATTGACTGCAATCACAATTTGATTTCTTGTGTTAGTGTCATGAACAGAACAAAGCTGATGACAAAACTTTGGACCAAAAGTTCATTTAATTTCATTAAGGCATTCATTGAATGTAATGCTCTTTTACCATGAACAGGAACATTGTCATTGTCTACGTGGTACCAGATACCAGAAGGTAGTTTCCTCAATTTGGGGGTTTTATTATGATAATGATGTCATTTCTCATTTTCTTGTTCTGCTCTTTAAAATGAAAACTATATTTTTAAAAAATCATTTTTCATTAGTAACATATTTACATAACAGAAGTAATACATGTATACATTTGCTATTGTGATACAAAGATGATGATAGTTACTGGTATCTTTTACATTTTTAGCCTGATAGGATATATGATCAAATAAGTTTTAACTCAAAGTACATGTTCATGTGTATGGTAAATCTTTAAAATATGGTTCAAAATGAACACGATAAAAACTATTTTCGAAAAATCAACTCAAGGCAATTTCAATAGCCCTGTCTGTCACCTTTAGAAATGTGCGAACATTACAATGGCGTATTACGTAATCCGAACCTGATTTCTAAGGGCCATTACAATAGGCCTTTGAAATTGCCCTTGAGTTTATTTTTCGAAAGTAGTTTTTATCGTGTTAATGTCTTATACAAAGAGCCAAAAGGAAGTTTGTTGTTGTTTTTTTTAGCTCATGCTAAGATCAGGGATGATGGCTATAGTGTATCATTTCAATATATCCTGTACAGTTACAGCCAGCTCTTATATTTCACTTTTACTTTTGTTCTAAGTAATTGCCGTATTGTCATGTAAACATGTGGATACTATGTCTTCCCATAGTTCATGGGTCAGTTCTAAGTGCATGTGAGAGATGACCAAGTACATATGAATATAAACATACACAAATACTTAACAGCAAATATTAAACGCAGTTGGTAGTATAATTCTATATCTGTGTGTATGATCCTATTACATGTACAGTGTTTGAAAGAGGGAGACAGAGACATAGATTGGAAGATAGGGAGAGTGATAAAAGAGGGAGAGAGAGAGAGAGACAGAGAGAGAGAGACAGAGAGAGAGAGAGACAGAGAGAGACAGAGAGAGACAGAGAGAGAGAGAGACAGAGAGAGAGAGACAGAGAGAGAGAGACAGAGAGAGAGAGACAGAGAGAGAGACAGAGAGAGAGAGAGGCAGAGAGAGACAGAGAGAGAGAGAGAGAGAGAGTAAGAAAGAGGAAGAAAGATAGAGATGAAAATATAAGATGCATAGAGAGGGGGAGAGGGGAAGAGTGAGAGAACAGAAGAGATGAAACGTTCTAATGAGGTTCAAGTCGGAGTGATAAAGGCAGACAAGAAAAAAAGAGAAGAAGACGGGATGATGAAGATTGGAAAATATATTTGAGAACAGAGACAACAAAATGAGGGAAGATAGATGTCTATCTACAAATGTTGCATCTCTTCCATTAAGGCGTGATGCGAGAGACGAACCACACGGAAAAGAATCATTTTGTCCCAAAGCTATATTGTTTCTATCGAAAATAATTTGCTTTCTTTACGATTGTGATTCCAATAATCCCAGACACTGTAATTGAGAAACGAAAATGGAATTCCCTGCACAGTGCCCACTGTCTTAATCATCCCGTTTGTTTTTGATATTAATAATTATTTTTAGAAATTCAACGAAAACAGACGAGCTAAAATTATAATACATGTATTCCCATTAATATTTCACCTTTCATCATAGAAACGTAAATAGAAAGAGAAAGAACGTCTGAGGAGCCGGATTTCCTCAAAAAAACAAAATCATGGCCTTTTGAAATATAACGTTACAAACCAAGGAAATGTTCAGAGTTCCATGCGAACGCGTAAGGGATAACTAGCAGAAACTAGCTGTAAGTCGACGAACAAATAATATTTTTGTTGCCAAAAAGTGGTTTGACATTTCACTGTCTATTATAGTACGTCAGTGAGTCAGGAGAAGTCGTGCCAATTCAACACAATTCTCTGACTGCCCATTTGAAAAAAGGGAAAAACCAGTTGTTACACTTTTCCTGTCATTTACTTAAAAATGAAAGTAGCATGCACAATTAATTGAATCTAAAATACATCCACTTTTCCTGTTTTGAAGTGATGTATTGAGTTTTGAGAAACTGCAGACTTTGGGGGAAAGGTAGATTATAGTCAAAGTCGTTGATTTGGTGAAATTATATTTTATGGGGTCATTCAGTTGGTCTGAGACTAAATCGATGAGCAGTTTTCTTCAATTCAAGAGGATATCAGAGGTCGGGAATATCTGTCCGGCCGGACAAATCTGGACTCTCCTTTTATGTATTCTTTTTATTTAGGAATCCCCAATATTTCGTCGTGATGTATATCAAATTGTCAATGAGTGAACTCAAATCACCCCCCCCCCCCCCCCCCACTTTCAAAAACGCTCCGTGGCCCCTTGATACTAGATTTCAAGAACTGCCTTTGGGTGAATCAGTCATCCGTTACAAAGATTACCTATTCATCTGTGTGGTGGATAAATCCTGAAACAACTAACATAGTATTTCTTTAAAAGTGAGGCATTCCAGAACGAATTCGATGGGTTGTTTTTTAATAGCTGTACCCCCCCCCCCCCCTCAAAAAAAAAAAAATTGCGATTGTTTACTTCTTCATTTCAACCTACTTCGATAAGTCAGAGGGAAGGGGGGGGGGGCTGCATCAACCAAGCCCCTTCACCTTACCTGTTTTCTAGTGTTGATCCATTTCATTGCGTAAAATCACGTAAGAGAAACAAACAAAAAACAAAAAACAAAATCTCAAAAATCATTATTGCATGTAACGTACATTTTGTGAAATTTTCCCTTGCGGGTTTGTCCATAGGCGTAAGTGCACAATTTCGCTTGGGAGGCTGGCGTCTTTCTCCCTTATAACTACATGGTGTAGCTGTGTTCCCGCTTCTATATCTTGCGAGCGAGCGAAGCAATGTAGCAAACAGTTTGACACCTTCTCGTGCTGAAAATGTAAACTCATCATCACAACTCTCTCTGTAAGATATAAAAATTGCAATTGGACGGCCTCGCAGTTTGAATATGAAGGGGGGGGGGGGGCTCAGACCCCGACGAATTTTACGCCTATGACTTCGTCTATGCAATGATGATGATCATGATGCCACCAAATCGTGACAATTAGTTTCGCCAATCAATCTCCGTGTCGTTTCCTGTTATTAATTAGCCTACGATAATTTGTATGATTCGCCTGCGGTTGTAGTAGGAAGCCTGGACATAATTATTACGTATATGGTCATTATACTTTGATTTGATACAGATACGCAAATTGGATAAATGAAGTGTTCCTCATATCCGAAGGGGTACGAGATCATTATTGCCTAAAAAGTGAACACTCACCAGATCATCAAACATAAAAAAATGAAATTTAAAAACATGTATCATTAATGACTTGAAACTCTAATAGCAATGCATGTATCACTAATGAAGTTTAAAAAAAAAAAATAGTAGACAAGATATATTTACGTCAAGCGATATATTAGCAAATTTACAATCCATATTGAATTCCTTTCGCAGTTCCGAATTTAATTGGTAAAGGATTTATGGAGAAAGATAAATGTAGAGAGGTGTAGGAGAAACATCTTAGAGAGTCAGAGAGAAGAGAGAGAGAGACAGACAGACAGAGAAAGACAGAGTTGAAAAGCCGGAGAAAGGGTGCAAAAAGGGGAGAGAGAGAGAGGGGGGGGGGATAGTGAAGGAGAAAGGAGGAACAAATCGACAGAAACAAAGGGTAAAACGAAAGAAAGAAAGAAGACAGTTCCATTGCACTTTTTGATGACGATGTCACCTGCTCGCTCGTCACTTTTTATGGCAGTGATGAGTCGGTATCACTGCAGTGTTCTAATTTGTCAAGAAATGATCCCCGGGACTATCTTTCTCGCATCAGCCGTATTCTCCAATTTCCCTTCATTATTACTGATTTATACTAACCATGCGCTCGTGAAGACTTCAAAGAAAACCAGGCTGCGATGCGTACTCTCACAAGCCCGTGAAAGAAAGAAGTTATAAAACATGCCAAAGCAAACAAACGAGTGAAAAGTAGAAGGGACCGAAATTATTTTCATTCCACAAGTGTTTTGTTGGAAGGAGATGCATTATATCAGGGGCGGCGACACCTTAAACCCCCCCCCCCAAAAAAAAGGGGGGAGGGGACAAGGACGTGAAAATATTCATATTTTCATAAGAATAATGATTTGAACGCCACTTAAGGGGAAGTGTTACTGTTTCGCTCTAGCCTAGGCAGAAAAGGTCTTCTGCGAATCGGAATGTTCAACACAACACAGGTTTGGACATGTCTGGGTGTGCATAGAATTAAGAATTCTCGAATACACAGTACAGATCTCTACAAAACGCAAGTTCTTCTTATCCTGTGAAAGGGGGAGGGGGAATCTTTCTCCCACACCCTCGCTCGTCACCCCCAACCCTCCCGTCGTTACAAGTGACCACCACCCCTAGTCATATTCGTTGGTCCCATTCAGAATCTACATACAGTGCGCCCCCCAAAAAAGTAAACAGTTGGAAAAAGTCTCCCCAAATAGATATTTCTGAATATTTTCAATATATTTTAATTCTTGTAGATAGCTGAGGGTCCCTCCTATACAATAACACACACAAAAAGATCTGACTAGTTATTACGCCTAAGTGATCTCAAACCACTTTTGTGAAAGGATGCAAAATTCAGACTGACTTGACAAGAATTGTTATTTGTTCTGGATGGTATCAACAAAGTTGAGAACCGTTTGAAATTGACAGTTGGAAAAAGTCTCCCCAATTAAATATTTTCAGGAAAATTTCATACCTGTGGTTAGCTTATGATCTCTTCTATCAAATGACACTACAATATCTCACACTATTTTATGCTTCAGTGAGCAAGAGCCACTTTTGTGAAATGGTGCAAAAGCCATTCTTGACAAATGTTTGTTGTTGTTCTGGTTGGTATGAGCAAAGTTGATAGTCATGAAAAAAATTCGAAATTTTATATTCTGATCATTGAAAGACTATTTATGAAAGAACAGACTTTGTTCAATGTATTTCCTGATAAATTCCATCAAAACTTTATGGTTGAGTAAGCAAGCCAGATGAAAAAAAGAAAAAGACTCGCCAAAAGTAACATATTGAAACACCCAGCAAAGTAGTTAATTACTAACTCAAGCATAAAATATTGATGGGATGTGTAAAACACGATAAAAACTACTTCCGAAAAATAAACTCAAGGGCAATTTCAAAGGCCTATTGTACTGCCCATAGAAATCCGGTTCGGATTACGTAATACGCCATTGTAATGTTCGCACATTTCTAAAGGTGATAGACAGGGCTATTGAAATTGCCTTGAGTTGATTTTTCGAAAATAGTTTTTATCGTGTTGTGAGGATATACAGAGAACATAGCCTATTATTTCATAAATTGTCTTTAATTGATCAGAATATGGAAATGTGTAAGCCTTTACATGACTCTCAGCTTGGCTAATACCAGCCAGAGTCAATATCAATTCTTGTCAAGACTGGATTTTTCACCCTTTCTCATTATTGGTCTTTGCTCACTCAAGCGTAAAATATTGTGAGATATTTTGGTGTCATTTGATAGAAGAGACCCTAAGCTATCCACTGGTATAAAAAAAAAATTCTGAAAATATTTTGAAACATTTATTTGGGGAGTATTTTTCCAACTGTGTACTTTTTTCTGGGATGCATATGACTGGACAAAAGTAATAAATCATAGCCAGACTTTTAGTTACAACGACATGTACGACCCCGTCCCAAAGTTTGAGAAGAGAATGTAACATTCCCGGATACGGCGGATTTGATACTGTCGTCACGAAGACCCATCCGGCCTTGATGCTCTTGACGAAATTGATCGTCGCCATCACCTGATCACTAAGAACAGGGCCAGATTTCACTATTCCATCTTCAGCCCTGGACAGAACACTATACTTATCCCAGTGGCGGATCCAGGGGGGGCAATCCCGGCCCGTGCCCCCCCTTTTGAGGGAAAACAATGCAATGTGCCCCCCCCCTATTTGCGATTGTGCCCCCCCTTTTCGAGCAGAAAACCTTTTTTTTTTTTTTTTTTTTTTTTTTTTTTTTTTTTTTTTTTTTTTTTTGCTTGTCAGAGAATTATGGAGGGGAAGTGGACCCCATAATACCCCCCCCCCCACTGAGCGACTTTTGGAGGGCTGGCGAAAAAATTTTTTTTGCTCGCCCCCCCCCCCCCCCCCCCCCCCCCCCACTGAGCGACTTTTGGAGGGCTGGCGAGAGACCAAAAAAATATGGGTCTCCCTCCAAGCAGTTTCCCAAAGTTGACAATCCTGCATTTGTGTGCCCCCCTTTATACGAAATCCTGGATCCGCCCCTGCTTATCCTATCCCTTACGCTAACCCTAACCTAAAACCCAACTGCAACCTAAACCATAACCCTATACATCTTTGACGAAGTAAAACCCAGAGCCGAACTGATGCTTGAGCGTCTCTCTACACTGTACTAGCTTTCTGGTGGAATATCGGCGGTCGTCACACCGGGGTAGTCTTCTGCTCTCAATGTCGCATCCCTGAAAAGAGGACATCCATGATCAGTGGTGTAGTCAGGATTTTGTAAAAAAAAAAAAAAAAAAAAAAAGGGGGAGGGGGCACACAAATGCTGGGCTGTCAACTTTGGGGGAACTGCTTGGAGGGAGATTCTTATTTTCCTTCTCGCCAGCCCTCCAAAAGTCGCTCAGTGGGGGTGGGGGGGGGGGGGGGGTTATAAGATTTTATGGGGTCCAGTTTTCCTCCATAATACTCTAACAACCCCCCCCCCCCCTTCCAAAAAAACACCAAAAAAAACACACACACACAAACAACAACAAAACAAACAAACAGAAAAGGTTAAAGGGAGATCCATATTTTTTTCTACTCTACAGCCCTCAAAAATGTCACTAGGTGGTGGGGGGGGGGGGGGTAAACAAATTTTATGGGGTCCTGTCCAGTTTTCCTCCATAATACTCTGACAAGCCCCTCCCCCCTCCAAAAAAAAAGTGTCCATGATGCACTTTACCTCAATGTACAGGAAAAGATATTTCGTGGAAAATAGTCTGCATGTCTCATTCTGTGGGTGTGAACCGCGTGACCGTTTCACCTGTAACAGCACACAGACGTTTTTTTTTATTGGATTTGATAGCATAGAGTGGACAGGAACAAGAACTTGTCTGGTCCAGCCGCCATGACCACGGACAAAACAAAACAGCCTCGACATCAATGAATAATGAGCACCGTCAGGTGTCCACTGTGAGTCAAGCTATCAACCGTTTGACAATGACTTTTCATATTCCCGTGGTCAAATGTTGTTCTTATCCTAAAAGGGGGATTTCTTAACTGTTTGCTTATCCGTCTTTATTTCATTCATTCTATTTCATTTGTATCAATTTGTATGTAAATGTATGTGCATGAGTTGAACGCTGTGACAGTGGTGACATGTTATGGAGACACGACGATGTTCGTTATACTCAGGGGCGTTGCTGGAGGCAGGGGCCGCGGAGCGTTTTTGAAAGTGTGTGTGTGGGGGGGGGGGCTGATTTTATTTCACTCATTAATGACCATTTTCGAACCTTTTTTCCGAGGTTTTATCAAACGTGTCTACTAAAATAAAAGGCGGCTGCACACCCCCAGCCCCCGGTTCCGCGGCCCAAGGGAGGGGGAAGGGTGGGATGTGGGATGTGAGTACCCCTCATTCAAAATTTCTGTCACCAAAAAATGTTTTCAACCTATGTCGGCAAATGATATCAATTCAAGACCCTTTTCTTGAAGAATAGAATACCAGTCGTATCGGCAAACTGGCAAATCTTAGAACCCTTTTTTTTCTTGTTGGTTGAAAAACTTTGGACATTGGCATACTTAATGAGTCAAACTTGAGCGATTGCAAGTGTGGAGAAACTTGTAGGTAAAAGTTTTTTTCAGGGTTACACCGTGTATTCTTTCAAAGGAATAAGGACCCTAAAGAGAGCTGGTTAGCTCCCCTCAGAGCTCCCATTAAGCTTCTTTTGAACTTCTTTTCGTTCTCGACGTTTCAATTATTATATGCTCTGCGCGTCTGCTGGACAAGACACCCGACACCCGCCCCACCCCATTCCTACCATGATTCCAACTGGTCAGGAGACGTTCCTGTCCTGGGTCTGACTTTGGTTGATTTTGGTTTAAAATGAGTTTAAAAAGAAGATCAATTTCGTTATATGATAGGCCTATTGATTTCTTTATTGTAAGTGACGCAGATGTGAGTCCCGTTGAGGACCTTGCTGCGTTTTCGCCAGGATAGGATCAAAATAAACCCTTCATTCAAAGATTCAATTCATTAAAGTGATTTGGTAACTTTGTAGAGGCTTGATAAAATCTGACCTGCCTGGCCTTACATGCTATCAGTGTATGTAATATGGTGTAAAAATGAAGCCCAGGAAAAAAGCACTTCAAAATCATCATGTGCTTCACAAAAGTAAACATATGCAAGTGACCGGAAATGCCAGACTCATTTTCCCCTATAGATTCAGTGTTAGACTAAAGCGTATGGCCATACGCTTTCGTAAATGGGAGTATTCAGTCATAGATATCTTAATAATAGCATTATATATTTGAAAATCTTTCTATGCCTGGCTATTTATTCATCCTTCTGAACATCATTATACAAGACAGATATCAAAATTCAACAATTTATCAAATCAAGCCTCCACAAAGTTACCGAATCCCTTTAATATATTGCCCCCTCTTTCTATATCAGGGCATCTATTGTTTGGGAGGGGGTGGAGGCGCTTGCCCCTAATAATTTCGGAATTAATTGTGTATCCAATGGAACGTTTCTTGACACTTTACGTGTTTGCATCCCCCTCCCCCTACTGCCTTGTCCTATTTAATAGTGGAACATTTAAAGGGAAAAGTCCACCCTGATATTAAGTTGGTTTTAAAAGAAGTAGAAAATTAAAGAAACAGATCAGTGAAAGTTTGAGCAAAATCCAATAAGGAATAAGGAAGTTATGAATTTTTGAAGTTGTAATCAATCAAAGACAAATTGGCATGGCAACTCCGTGACGTATCTTGCGATCTCCTCTCCCATTTGCTCTGTACACAAAAAATCATAAATTTTCTTTGTTTTTGATGAGGGAATATATTTGTATCATACAGGTTTTGTGTGAAAGCATAATTGAAATGATTATATCTAGGGTGCATGCATGATAAAAGATTTTTTTTTACAGAGAAAATGAAAATTTATGATGTTTTTCAGTACACAGGTACAGGGCAAATGGGAGATGAGCTCTCAAGCTACGTCACGGAGTTGCCAATTTGTGTTTGATTGATTACAACTTCAAAAATTCAATTTTTAAAAATTTCTTATCTGATTTTGTTCAAACTTTTTTACTGATCTGTTTCTTTAAATTTCATGCTTCTTTTAAAACCAAGTTGATATCAGGGTGGACTTTCCCTTTAATTGCAATTTATGTGTTTCTCCCACTACTGGAACCTGATCGACGCTCATGTTTTGATTTGTAAACACTCATTCCCTTTTTAAAATCTCTATTGAGCATTCGGGCCTTTTTTCGCGTAACAACAAAGAGAAAATAATAATGATAGATAAAAACATAAATTTAAAACAACATCACAGATCGAACTCCTCTGTGGGTCATGTTTACACTGGCCGAGTTGACAGGGTTGTGTTTGAAGGTGAAACCTGTCTAACTTGTCTCCCCGCTTAGTGATTAATTCTCACAAGTCACGTGATCCGTCAGCTGTCCAATATTAAAGCAACTGTTGCTAACTGTTGAACGTGAGTCAACAATGCAAGTTCATGGTATAATAGCTGGGGTGTGGTTCATGACGAGATAATGTAAACAATAGCACAAAAACAAAACAAAAACAAAACGAAAGCATACCCAAACAAAAGGAAAAAAACAAACAACAAAAGCAAACAAACAAAATGTTAACGCTATAAAATTTTCTGGTTTGTTATAATACTTTCATAATAACGAAAAGGCATAGAACTGTTATTTTAAAATTTAAAAGGAAAGCTGGCATCACGTGGGCGGGGGGGGGGGCAATCGATCTGACTCGGTGAATGAAATGCGAATTAACAGTGCCCTCGATTATAGGGAGGAGGGGGTTCTTCTTTTATCGTCCTTTCCCCTCTCTCTTCCTTCTTTCGTTTTCTCCCCTTTTCGCCATTTGTTGGATGGGGGGGGGGGGGGAGGGAGGGGTGTCACGTGCCGCCGTGTCAACCTGTCTCTACACCACTGACTATAATGGAGAAGAGAAAAAAAATGAAGTTCAAAGAAATAATGTCATGATTTGAAATAGGTCTATTCCTGAACTAAATGACAAGCAACAGTAATGGGTGCTCCAACATAATTATGCTTCGGCGACAATAAACAGATAAATTTTTCCAGGCTTTATTTCGTCAAACATATACGGGTAGGGTAAGGCTTACAATTGGGTTTTATGTTAGGTTTAAGGTTAGGGTTAGGTCCAATGTTTGGTCGGGGGTTGAAATTTAGAATTCGGTTAGCATGGTTATAGTCTACGAAATTTAAGCGGAGCAATATTGTCGCCGGAGCATTTGCATGTGTCGTACAAACCCAATAATGATCAAGCTCATCAAAATGACTCTGTTTTGATGAACTCGAATAATCATCATTTTGATAAAGAACCCACATCAGAAGCATGTTCTCATTTGTTGGTATTTTTTTTTCCAGGTACATGTAGTTCCCATAAAGCAAGCTCTGAATTACGAGGGTAATAATCTATAGCTTTAATTGGGTCAAGTTGTAATCGACCCGATATGGGTTAATCATGCTTTAGAGATCTGTCTTTCTTTTGTAACGAGTCACCTTAACCCCAAACTAGCACTTTATCGTGTGATATGAAACCATCCTAACCTGTCTTGTAATATGATGAAGTGCCCTTCCCATTTTTTGTGATGGTACTTTTTCAAATCTTTTGTTTTATGTTTTCTATTATTTTATACTGTATTCGTAATTTATATTCTAAGTTGTACTTTCTATATGTCTGTGAACTTTGTCTTGCACTAGGAAAAAAAGGTGAACTGAATAGAATAACATAATAGTTTAATTCATTTCAGAAATCGAAATCTTTAACTCGCCTAAGCCTCTCGTTGTCAATAAGCAAAAGCTCATTCTTGCATTATGTTGGATATACAGGAGACGAATTCCATTATGTCATGCAATGTGAGAAATTTAGAATAAGAAGTGAACTGTTTTTTGATAATCTTAAAACACTCAGTGATAAGAATTTGCCCTTTTTAATGCGATATACAGTTTTTGGTAACCTTTGAATTGTAGGCATATCTATATATAGTGTATTAACATATGTATATAAATTCTCTTAATGGCTCTTTTTCTCATCACCTTGTACTTCTTGTACATAATCAGATAATTTATATTTCATGAAAGAGCATGTCTAGTTGATCAATTATGAGTATTTTGTTTTTGTTTTTGTTTATGTTTTGAATGCTATACTCACGATATATTGATCTGCTTTTGTCATGTGTTACTCTTATTATTATCATTATTATTATTATTAGTAGTAGTAGTAGTAGTAGTAGTAGTAATAGTAGTAGTAGTAGAAGTATTGTTATTATTATTATTATTATTATTATTATTATTATTAGTAGTAGTAGTAGTAGTAGTAGTAGTAGTAGTAGTAGTAGTAGTAGAAGTATTGTTATTATTATTATTATTATTAGTAGTAGTAGTAGTAGTAGTAGTAGTAGTAGTAGTAGTAGTAGTATAGTATTATTATTATTATTATTATTATTATTATTATTATTATTATTATTATTATTATTATTATTATTATTATTATTACTATTAATTATATTATTATTATTATTATTATTATTGCTGTTGTTGTTGTTGTTGTTGTTCTGATTATTGAATGTTATATTCGAACAAAATGGATATGGATATGGACACGTCAAGGAAGTTCAATGAATGGATACACACATACATACATACATACATACATACATACATACATACATACATACATACATACTTACACACATATATACATACATACATACATACATACATACATACATACATACATACATACATGTATTTGCATTTTGAGCAGGCTACATATTATTTCATTTTATTAATTTCTACAGTTTTTGTTCAAGGCGTTCCCTTGAACAAAACTTTTGATTTGAAGGTTTCAGCTCCATTTTGTAATCAATGATTTACAATCCATGAAAAGTTAATCTCAATGATAATTAATCGCTAAGATGCAATAGCATTTAATGCCATTTAATGGAATACACAATTATAGAGAATAGAATAGCTATTCACAATTTTATGATGGAAATGTAATTTTATCATTAACTTTTACTTTAGACAAAAAATACAAATACACCACTTTTCTGCCACAGTAGAAGTGACGATTGCCTGACTATTAGATAACAATTGCCCAAATGTTAGTATTTTCAAAATTCTCAGAGGGGGGGGGGGGGGGGGGGTCAACCCCTGCCCACTTCTTCATACGTCTATTTGGTCTCGAATTTCTTGCGTAATCTTCCAATCCACTTTCACTGATGAGTGCAAGACAAAAGGCTTCTTCATCCATTGATATTCCTCAATAATATACAACCAATCACATCTATAGTATACTTGGTGTATGCAGTTTAATGGATTCTAGGACAACTACCCCCTAGACAACTACCCCCCGGACAACTACCCCCCGGAAAACCACCCCCTGGACGACTACCCCCCTAGGACATCTACCCCCCAGGACATCTACCCCCCAGGACAACTACCCCCAGGACAATTACCCCCCAGGACAACTACCCCCAGGACAATTACCCCCCAGGACAACTACCCCCCAGGACAATTACCCCCAGGACAATTTTCCGGGGGTAGCTGTCCAGGGGGTAGTTGTTCGGGGTAGTTGTCCGGGGTAATTGTCCTGGGGGGTAGTCGTCCAGGGGGTGGTTTTCCGGGGGTGGTTGTCCGGGGGGTAATTGTCCAGGGGGTAGTTGTCCGGATACGAGTTTAATGAAGTTTTTATAGAAGAATACGGGAAATACGTGTAGTCATTCGCAGTATATTTCACACCACTGTCGATTTGCTTGTTGTAAATATATGATAATTGGTGGCCTTCGCATATGCATATTTCATCGTAAACAAGTTTCATCCACTTTGAGAGTCAAGGTTATGACATGAATAGGTGATAAGTACACTGAACGTATAATGATAATTGTGTTTTGAATTGAAATACGATATTAAAATATGAAAATGGAAAAGAGGTGAACTTTTTTGATGAACTTTTAATCAGCGTGTATCTGCTCGCCATTAAGATTGCTTTTATAATGTTTGTTTTTATATTGGCCAACTTCGAGTTGTGAGTTGGCACCACGTGATTGTTTCTATCCAATCATGTTATGAATTCAAAATTTTGCTTTTTTGAATGAGAAGATTATGATTTAGATTACACTTATCTCACAATTTGTAGTGTAATGGAAATAGTTACGATTTTGCAGATAATAATCCGTTTTTCTCTCTCACATACCACCACTCTCCCCTCCCTCTCGCTCGCTCTCTCTCTCTCTCTCTCTCTCTCTCTCTCTCCCCCACCCCCCCCCCCCCTTTCCAAACAGATACTAAATGCTATGAAACATTTTTAAAGTGATTCCGGCTTTATAAAATTACGCCATGTATAATTCATTCCCGATGTCATTGACGATTGCGGTATAATTCATTCCCGATGTCATTGACGATTGCGGTATACTCAGTAATGTAATCTTGCTATATACATGTACATTGTACCATATCTTGTTAAAACGTTTACAATTCATGTAACGCCGATGGAAATCAAATTGTATGCATTATACGGACAATATTTGTTTATTTTATTTATTTGCAAATTTATTTATACAGGGTAACATTGTCACTTTCAGAACTGCTTTCCACAACGGCCCTGTCAGCCTACTATGTACATGACCAATATTTTTAAAGATTGAAATAACAGGGGAAAAAAAAGAATGTTATCCGTTGTAGAAATTAGCAACAAAGAAGTTAATGAATTTACACATATACAAAATGCAGACGTGAAGACATAATAAGAATAATTAGAATGAAGAAAAATATCAATTTTTAAAGATACACACAATACAACCAAGATAAAACAAAAACAAAACCCACAACAAAAAATAGACAAGATTTAACAATAAACTTAAACTGACTGTTCAAAGTTGACATAAAACTGAGTGATTTGGAAACAACATAATTATAAAACCTGAATCATGACAATGGAGGCTTTAATAGGATTAGCTTTCACCAATTATTGATTCATCCCACTGATGCAATGTTGATGTGATTGCAGACTTTAATTTCTAATATCATTGTACTTAAAACATTTATTGAAATTCAAATTCTGCTCCGAGTCACTTTGCATATTTAGAAAAGGGTTGGGCTGTTATTCAAGGTCTGGCGGAGTGCCATTGTACTTTGTTCAAACTTCATATTTCATGCATACATGCATACAATTTCTTCTTCCCCAATTCTGTACACAATGTAGGGCCTATTTATTCTTTACCTGTTTACCGTCTTTTAGTAATTGCTGGTATGCTTTTTCTTCTTTCGAACTCTTTTTCTTAATATTCGTTTATGTTGCACGCAGTTTGTTTAATTCCTGTTATGATTATTCTGTCCTTCAATTCTATTTGTATTTCTCGGCGTTTATTATCACAACAGCGATTTGTTCCCCGTTTTGTTGTTTTTGATGCTGTTTTACTCTTTTAATCACTATATCTGTCTGGCTCTCTTTGTCTTTTTAATCACTTTTGGATTATTCACATATCATAATCTTGCCCCCCCCCCTCTACGTCTCTTTCACAGTACACGGTTCCCTTTCGAGCTCCCATCATGCCTTGCACCCCATTCTCCCCTCTTTTCACTATCTTTGATTATGTCTCTTTCTCTCTCGTTCTCACTTTCATTTTTTAAAAAATTATTCTCATGCTCTCCTATTATCTCCGTTGTCTTCCCCGAACTATCTCTAGAGTTTTAACTATTAACGGTTTCCCCCCGTTCC
The DNA here is from genome assembly GCA_025618425.1 of Heliocidaris tuberculata. NCBI lineage: Eukaryota > Metazoa > Echinodermata > Echinoidea > Camarodonta > Echinometridae > Heliocidaris > Heliocidaris tuberculata. The sequence continues at coordinate 18,795,143 of CM046844.1, read as the reverse complement.
CTCCCTCTATTTCAACCTTTCTGCAACCTCTAAAAGTGCAGCACGTATAAGCAAGGTTCTTTTCAACAAACCGTACACGGCCAATCATTTTCGAAGGACGCGGTGAGGTATACATACCGATATATATCTATGAATAGGGGGAGGGAAAGAGAGGGATGAAAAGAAAGAGATAAAAAATGAAATTGCTGTAATCATCATCCTCACCTATCAATCGAGCCTATGATGTAGAGGTCAAGGCACTTTCTCCCCGTCCACGGTGCTCATTCGCTCTATCATTACCGACAGAACATTACGGGGTGTGAGGCCATGTTGGATTAGACTCCCGGGCCAGGAGTTTGGTTTGCCTCCCCCCAGCCTCCAAACGCGGATTATTGGCATATTGGCAGAGCATTGTAATTGAACGTGGGACAGGAGTTGAACGATGGGAATTAAAAGAAAAGTGTAATGAACCCTGAAAGTGCTTGGCTAGACCTCGTGTGAAAAGAATGGCAGTGAGGCACCGTTTAGGTCTACTACTATGGAGTCATTATTTGTTATATCTGTTTGTAAAAAGAGAACAGGAAGTTTTTGACCGAAAATGATGATGATTAGGAGGAATAAGAGGCGATAGTATAGGTGTTAGTAAAAAGTTAAAACAAAGTTGTAAAAATTTATACAACAGGGTGAAAGCACCAGGATTTGATGAAAAAGGGAAAATGAGAATAGTATTTTAAAATATATGAATATGGAAGAAGTTTTGACGGCGTCAGATGTGCAGAAGCTGTGATATGGACATCGTCTCTTCACGTTGATTTAAAAAAAAAAAAGAATATTGACAAAGTTCCCTATGATTTCCGTGTTCTGACCATTGTTTCCATATACATGTACTTTTATTTCTCCTCGCCTTAATTTCCGTTATATTGGCATGTTTCCGAAATGGAAGTATGTGTGGCATTGAGCTCCAACTCGGCCCCATTTATTACAAAAAAAAAAACATGCATCCCCCTCCTCACACACACACACACACACACGCACCCCCCCCCCACACACACACACACACACCCGAAACAGTTCGAAGAAGTATCCGGAGAAAGAGAAATCGATCGAGTCTTATTTTCTAAGCATTTTAATGATTCCATTTTATTTTGGCTTATAGTATATGGGGCAAGGAGAGGGGGGGGGGGGGGTGAAGGGTTGGGGGTTGGTGACTTCCTAGCGATGATTCCTCTAAATGAAGTTGAATCAAAATCGATCGGTTTATAAAATCGATTTTCTTCCTTTCAAAAATGTCTTTTTCTGTTAGTTGGTGAAAGTTTTTATTTGCATGCAAACTGAACAAAATATTCTTAAACCATGCACGAAAAAAAAAAAAAAAAAAAAAAAAAAACCCTCAGTAAAAGTGATAATCCCTGTACCGTATAAATAATATTTACTTTATTCCATCGGTCGAATCTATTCCATGTTGTTTCGGGTTTTTATTTCAAATTTTGTCAAACAATAGCTAATTAGCGTCTGTATTCACCTAACCCTCTAATAAAAAAAACCCACACACACCTTTACCCTTAGAAGCATATGGATGAAACTCTTTGAGCGGAGTCTATGCTCCCAGCAATTGTCAGGTAGCATGTGTACTTTTGTGCAAGCTGCGCCCATTAACAGGAGTGTAAATTGAAGGCACTCTGAGTGCATGACAGGAGGGGGCAGAGATAGAGGCATGAAATGTAAATTTGTTTATCACTCTCAACTAATACTAATGTAGCCAATTGCCACGAATAGAGTAGATTAAATTTGCCCTTAGATTTGGCTGAACGAGGCTTGAAAAGTACAGTCAAACTCCGATTGCCCCCCTGCATCCATGGATGTTGGCCGATCGATTTATCGATCGACTTGAGAGGCGGACACCCCCTCCTTGGAACCGAGCCCTACCTATAACGGTCAACATAATATACTGCATGTTCCTTGATAATCAGATAATACGGTTTATAGTGCGGCAACGGTATGGTCCGCATGTTCTAGACACATTAGAAAATAAACAATATGTAGCTAACTATTATAGCGATACCCAATCGAGGTTCGCGATTGCCCCTTTGTCGAAAAAATACCCCTTGCCGGTAACACAACTATTAATATCTGATTACGTATTCAGTGAAATGGTCTTTGTTTGTTGGCCTGTATTCTTTCTTTCTTTTTCAAGGCGACAGAAGTTGAATTTGATTTACCTTCTTTTTGTCATTGTCCCGCAGCAATGCCCCTCTTGTACACTAATCACCCCTCCAACCCTTATGTTTGACGAATCGGGGAAGATTGCGGGCGGGGGGGGGGGGGGGGGGGGATTCTGCCCCCCGCAAAACCCAGTCTAACACACCTTCAGTATACACATTGATTTTTTTTCTTCTTTTTAATGTAGCTCCTTACTGTAAATCGCTCCTTCATCACGAATTTGATAACGCCATTTCAATTATTCTTTTTATTTGCCTGTTAGAGAAATTAATATTAAAAAAAACCCAACAACGTAGGAAATATGATGATCTTTTTGTTATCTTTCGAGAGTTTTCGAACGTATGCTCCTCCCCCCCCCCCCCCCGGCGGTCCTGAGAATCCTAAATCCATCACCCCTCCCCCCCCCCCCCCCCCGCCGTCACCATTTCATCACCTCCTGCAAAGAAACCTCCAAATAAAGCTTTGTCTAAATTAATGTTTCCGATGTACACAAAAAAACATTCACCATGGTCTCTTTCGTGATCATAATCCATATAGCAGAACCCAAACACATAATCATGTTTTTTTTTTTATGAGCTTGTTTGTCTCATTTTGTTTATCGGGAAAGGCCAACCCTAAGAA
>CM046844.1:18707323-18787323 GCA_025618425.1 Heliocidaris tuberculata | reverse complement strand
ACCGTTCAGGAAAAAAATGACTGTCAGCGATGGAGATATCATAACCACAAAATCTATAACGAATTGATTCATGATTAAATCACAAAATAGACAAACGTGGAACATAAATTTTAAGACTAAAATATATCTCTTAATTTGTGTATGCAGCAAATTGGTGACGGTATGATTAAAATCACAAGCAAAATAAACTTTCATTAATGATAAAAAATATATCCCGGAGCAGCGATGTTTTTTTTCCCCCTCCTAACCCTAGAATCATGTAGAAGCAGCAATAGGTACCATATGTTTGTTATTTACAATCATTGCAGCGAAGTCATAATTTGCAGAAAGGTGTTTGCCTTTTTTGAAAAAAGACTATTATATACATTCCAATCAATTTTAATCAACAATGTATTATCTACGAAACCACAAGTGCATAAAGATGAAGACTAGCTCAAAACCAGTATCTACAAAGGTTTGGCACACATTTCGTGGAAAAAATGTCTGGTTCTGAAATAGTGTTCACTTCATTCTTTACGAAGGCAATATGTGATGGATTTTCTACATTATAGTTTTCAGAAGGTATAGAAACAACACATATCTATAATAAATTCCATTCTATTAACAGAAGAAGAAGAAGAAAGGGAGAAAAAAGCGGGGGAAAAACAAACAAAACAAAACAAAACAAAATAAAGTGAATCGTGATAAACTGGAAAGAATATTCCTCTTATTGATCAGATCAGTACATAATAATCTGTAACAATATCATTAAAAATATAAGGTATAATCCACCAAATGCATAGAATATTACTTCATAATGAATGCGATTTTGTCCATTGACAGAATGATAAAAGAGGACTGTAGCAAACACTTTAATGTATGAGGTGTATGACATCATTTTACACATTTAAAGATTGTTTTAATGCCATATTGTCTGTATTATGGGTTACTAAAAAGTTTAGATATGAATATCAATTTATTTCTAAATCTTATACAAAGACGCAAACCGTCTTCACCCAGTCTCTGGTGGGGTCTAGGTTTATAGCATAACGAGTTTAATGATTAATTTTTTAATCATACATGTTTTAAAAGAAGAATATATTTCAAAATATTTCTGAATGACTTTTTATTGTATTCGCTTTGTAGTTTGTTTCTTTGTTTTAAATCGACTATCGTCCTTAAAAGATGAATTTATTTCTTTCAGAGGATTTTAATTGGTTGATACTATTGAGATATATATTTTTAAAAATCACAGTGTCCCAATTTCAAGATTTCTCTCCAAAAGCACCAGTGTACATTTACAATGAAACGAATTGCTTAATTTGCCCTTGGCTTAAATTAGAATTAGAATAGTTACAACCCCAATAATTCAACATGAGAAAATAGAGAGCTATACTGTAAAAACATTTTAAAGTTGTCAAGACATGTACAACATTACGATAGCTTTGAGAAAATTTTTATCAAATTTCATAGAGTATAATATAGAAAGTGTATTATTACTTACAATGTCGAGAGAGATCAAAGTAATTACATGAAATATTAAACATCAAATACCCAAGACAAAAAGTGAAGTGATGAATATTTATACGGTATATTATTTCAGGATTATGTCATAGGTTATTAATGTCAAGATACGTATAAAAGAAAGAATGGAAAAGTGGAAACAAGTGCGGCTCCTATGTTTTATCTCAATAAACAAATGCCATGACTACTTACATAAGACATACTGCCACATTCCTGATAAAAGGTAACGGAATGGTAACTTCTACAGCGTCCTTGAAATACAAAGTTTGGTGCAAATAATTAGTTTTAAGACATGTTCCCGACGTTATTGTAGGGGTTAAGTAAAGGTGACCGGACCCCTCAACAATTGTAACAGACGTACAGGAAATGGAATTAATTACAAGGTTATTAGTTCGTGCCAAATCAACTAATATCACTGTTTCCTATATATTTCCTCACCATTACGACTCGATGATTTGCAAAGGGGGAAAAACCAAAACACCAGAAGGTGGTGTATTTTCTACATCATAAGCACGTAGTGACTGTCTTAACAGTGTATTTTTTGTTTAAATGGCAAATTTTGGGGGTTATTGTGACAGCTTTCAGTTTTAAATTAACAGGTGTCTATATTTTCAAACCCCAGTCTGATCTGCGTCTGGAAAGAAGACGAAGATGGTGACCGAAGTTTGTAAGAGTGAATGTCGTAGTGATGTCGACGATCGGCTCGTCAGTGAATAAATTGTGAAGGTGACGATGAAATATGATAGTATCATTGTTGAAGTGAACTTGGTGGTATCGGTTCATTCCGATTTCTTTATCATATATATATCGTCTCTATATTATCAAGAATGGTGACGTACTGACACAGACACCCATCACGACGGGGTTGGTGCAGCCAATATTAAAGGATGAAAAATGTAAGTCGGGAATATCCTCTATGGTGTTGCAGAAATCAAACCCACTATTTTTGTATTTCTTGTGACCACGCAACCACTATCCAGGACACAATAATTATTCCCTTGACCTTGACTTCTGTCTGTACTAAATCTGTACCATGCCTTAAAGACTTGTAACACTTCCATGGTTCCTATCATCAAGAGAAAGAGCTACACTGATCAATTCTACATGATTGGCTACGCCTTCATCAGTTTGTAGGATATTAAAGAAAGTGTGCCAATGCGTGATCGGTATCTATCCCTCAGTCTGATAAGAAGAGAGTGCACTTCACGTTTGATGATCATCTCAAAGGCCACTTTCTCATCCACGGTGGTGCAAGCCTGGCTACCGAGCCATGAGTTCTCGGAGTACCGACGTGACACTCGTGTCGCCAATCAGGTGATGATAAAACAGGTTCTCAAAGACGGCTGCACTGAATCCCCGTACCCCCGGCAGAAGCAGGAGCATGTGGGAGAGCCGAAGGGGGTCATCAGGGTACTTGAGGGTCTCGTACTCCATCAGAGCGGTATGGACCTTCTCGCTGGCTACTTCTATCGCTCGGCTGTCGGTCAAGGAATGCAGGTCTGTAGAAAGATACAAAAATGGAAGATGATATTAACGACATTCACTTTCTGTACAAGCAGGCCTGTCCTAACCCGGTTACACCACCAAAACAACTCCAATCAGAGCGATGATCGATAAAATATTGGTTATTTGGGTATTAAACGTAATTTTTGTTCTGTCTATTATCGATCTGGCGTTGGCCTTGTCGGTTAGTCTGTCAGGGCTATTACAAATTTAATTAGACTGATTAGATCAGCAACTCCAGGTAAACCTAGATCGACCAATGGCATGAATGGCGCACAACTCTATTGTTTACCCGAAACACATGGATGCCATCCAATATATTGAGATGTATTCATGCCTGTTATTTTGCCTAAAACGTCCTTGTAGTTCGTGACAATTATGGTAGTGACAATCGTTGTCATCGCTACGATCTGTGCACCTTAGTGCATCATGTCTATGAGACCGACTTTACACCAAATAAGAAGACTGTATGTATATTGTCACTTTTCCTAGATAAAACCAAATTCTGGCCACACCATAACGGCACATCGTATTCATGTGACTTCACCACAGTGGTCCTACGCCCCGTTGCCAGGTTAAGAAGAAGAAGAAGAAAAAAAAACGTAGCTCGAAACATATAGGACTACAGATTCGTCCCATTTAACTGGCCATTGAACATTTCTGTCGAACGTTGTACTCTTCCCTAAAATTGCTGGTGTAGCTTATTATTAAGGAAATTATATTAAAGAACACGATCGCAAAGACTTTCAAGAAGTCAGTTTCATGGTAATGTCAATATCCTATTGTAATGCTTTATAGAAATCAAGTACGGATTATGTATTACACGTTACAACATATATAACGTTCCCATATTTCAACAGATGATGCACAATGTTATTGAAATTGCCTTCGACTGATTTCTGGGAAGTCTTTGCGATCGCGTTGAAGGTATTCATGCACCATACCTGAATTTAAGAGCAGTAGTATCCTCAGTACTGCGTATTCCTTCGAGTCAAGTTGCATCTGGTTTAACTTTGATAACGTGAACTGGAGCTGGTTAACAGTTCTCATGGTTGGTATTCCAAAGTCACTACCCCTCCTCAGCGGATGCACATAGGTCTGAGAAACTACCCCTGTCTTCGCAATAAATTCTCCCGGGAACTGCGCGTCTACTTGGTAGTGTGCAGGGTACGTCTGAACGTACTGATGAAGTGGTAAATGTTGAAGGTATTCATACATGCCAGCGTAGACCACGTCGAAATTGAACTTGTTCTGAGCCATGTACAGAATGACAATGTCTTTCCAGGCAGAACACACCAGTAATTGCCTATCATGTGCATTGATGTTCGCCAAACTTGTGTGTCCATTGCCGAATTCGGCGCACTTCGTCAACCACCTCGCTAAGTCCATATCCATCCCACACGTTGAGTCACGAACCAACTTGACGCTGTCGCTGCACGGGCACGAACATCGCTGCGATGTGAAAATCGGCGGCGTGGTGGTCGTAGCAGTTATCGTTGATGCAGGATCGGGCGGTGATGACGGGGGTGTCGATGTACCGGTTGATGATGACGATGATGATGATGACTCGTTGGCTTCGAACAATAACGCTGTGAGAGGTGAGGGTCGCGGGTGTACGGGGGACTGCTGGTTGTTGCTGTTCTGGTCCGTCGATGTCGTTGTCGCATGGCTCCACGGACAGCTCCTCCGATGGAGGGTAAATGGTAACTCACCGACCTTCATGCTGGGTGATCCCGTCGAAAACTGCACAGGGGAGACAAAATTCGAAGAAATCTTTAAATAATGGTACACCTAATTCAACACGTAAAATGCACATCAGCAGATCTCATTATACACATGTATGATATAGATGCTGTAAGTTTTTTCAGTTATGTCGAAATATTTTAAATGTTTCACTTCAATCCGACCTAAAAGATAGACATTGGAAGCAGGAATGAAAATGTGTCATTTAAACAGTATCCCCTTATCCATGCAGGACGAAATTATTTGCAGACAATGCCGGAATACCTGAATCACTACAGTCGACTTTACGAGGAAGAGGAAAGCAAAGTACGTCGAGTCTCGCGGCTGTAGATAGAAATGAACAGATCCGAAACAACAGGAGTGCTTTTCAACAAATCAAACTGAACCGGATCGGCATATAAACACGTGAAATATAACCGTTTACAAACGAAACAATGGATTTCTGATCAGTACCGGAGAGCCTTGATTTGCTACGACCATTATCAGTCAGACAACTCCTCAATGGCCGTGTGCCAACAATATATCTGAATGTAGATCAGATCAGCGGCAGGCGACGATTAAAACATTTACTTGCTGGGGGTGGTGGCATTCATTCATCTATGACGTATTGAGGTGGGCTTTAGAAATGATTTGTTCGTATACGTCACGTCATGTAGGGAATACTGGTACACGAGGGGCGTAGCCGAATGGAAGAGATGTTTCCCAAATGAGTGGGCGCTATTCTGGTTGACAGCCCACCTCTTTCAAATAATAAATTATTATAACAAAAAGTTCTTGTGAACCCGATTATTTTATTTTTAACTGGTGGGCATTTACCATTCCAGAATAAGAAGAGGCCGGGGCTAGAGCACATTTCTATTATATGTTTTATTTTATCTTGTTTATATAGGCATATTATATTTTTCTTGTAAGGGGGGGGGGGGGGGGGTTCGAAAGGGCCGCATGGTAATTTCTAGGACTTCCTTTGGACAACACGCGGACAGGTGATACTCTTGGCTATCTAAGTATCTATCCCTCAATATCGTCCTTGCGTTCATGAGATAGCCTACCGGTCTATAAGAGTGCTATATTTCTACAGGGAAATGTAATATTTCCCTGGTTTCTGCGTATATTCTACGTAGTACATTTATTAGTAATGGGTATCGAATTTGTTATCTTGGTGACGCATCCTTTGTTTTATATCTCTTTGTCGTATCAGTATGTTGGCATTAGAAAGTTGGATTTTTTTTCGCGTACTTATGACACATATATCGTTAATTTTAATGAGAACTTCAATCGACAGTGCATTTTAAAATAGAGCGATTAAGATAATTTTGAGATCAATATATGTACAAGAACATCTTGCCTGTGCAAGGTGTGTTTTTCTTCCGTATGACAGATGGAATTTCTTCTTTAACCCTTTCAGGACAGGAATTATTTAAGCGCTAAATTGATCACATTCTGTTCTTCAAATTGGCAACAATATTTTTCTTTTAGTGCTACGTGGTTCTAATAAGGTGTAATGTCTTTGAAAACAATACATATGAAGGAATTTTGTCAATAAGTTGAAAAAATTGCCAGTTTTTAAAAAAAATAATGATTTTGAACCTCTTAATGTGTTGACAATTTATTTCTAAGCTTATTCTCCTTTTTAAAATTCCTGGCATCTAACGCAATAGGGTCATGCAACAAAAATGGACACAGTGCGTGCAATTTTTTTTTTTTTTTTTTTTTTTGTTTTTGTTTTGCTCTTTCTACTTGTGCATCTGGGCCCCGTTTCATAAAACATGTTATCAATGACAACTGCCACATTTCTATGACAAATTTGCTCTCATCCAATCAGATGCAAGGATTTCAGTAGCTTATAACAGTTATTGTAACTCGTTACTGATAACAAGTTCTGTGAAAAGTGGCCCTGGTATATTTTTTAGAGCTCTGAATCAAAAGTTATTGAGCCGAACCACAAAATGTGGTCAATTGTCTCGAAAGGCTTAATTCAAATGAAAAGAAACATTTGTTTATGTCAAATGTCATTGGTCCCTTTGCACATGGTGGAGGCATGTCTTTAAACTGGCTGGCGATTTTATTTCAAGGCGATCCCCCCACCCCCCCATAAACTTTCAAGTATAAACCCATGCTCGGATTGCAACCCCATTTTCACTCCAAATGATACCGTCCGGTGCCGAACCTTAAATACACTTAATGAAATCAGACTTTCCTAAAAACTCGTCTCGAAATAGACAGATATCGACCTCTGTCTTTTCCTGTGCCTTCCAAAAGGGGGGCACCAAGTAATCAAATAGTTATCACGAATAAGTCGATTTATTGATACTTGAGAGCTTTATACTTCGCGAGACTAACTCCCATACCCTTATCTTAAAAAGGGCGTTGCATTTATCATGGTATATGGTTTAACTTGTAAAGCACGTTTTCCTTTTTGTAATACTGCATCATGCCCAGGCTATTCAAATAGGGAAAAGGATTATCGTAAGAGAAAAGGAAAACTAGGTGAAGTGAAAGTAAAAGAAACAAACAAAATGAGAAGTAAACCCCACAATTCAAGCGCTGAAACAGAAGAAAAGAGAAATCAATAGTTAAAAATACATCTATGAATATCGTAAGCGAGAAGGATATCTATAGAGAAAGTGACAGAAGAAATGAACAAACCGTATAATTCAAGCACTGAAACCGAAGAAAAAAAGGGAAACGTTATCAAAAATCTAGCTATGAACCCATTTCGAGATGTGTCACGCTGTATAATTCTGTAGAAGATCGCGTATGATGAAGAGAACTATCATAAGTGTGTTGACACGTTCCAGCTTTGTCTATTTTAGGCCGATCCATCATATCTTGTCTGTGAACACGCACTCATTTTACTCTTCTCTTCTACCCCCCCCCCCCCTCCCTCTCTCCCTCTCTCTCTCGGTGAGACACCGGTTTACGATAGTACAGTGACCCCGCAGACATGAGACACGTCACATCCGACATTCACACACTCAACGGGGCTCAACTATAAAGACCACGTAGTCTGCGTGCACAGACTCTATTCTGACACTTAACAAAATTCCACAAAGCTTTGAGCCTAGCCTAACCTTGTTAGTATCTGGCCGGAGCAGTATAAGTACATGGCCTATTAACGGGACGGTGCAGTCTTACACTTCAGCCACTATGTTACGAGTTGAGGACTGCAAACGGTTTGTGCCTGTAAACTAAGCGAACGGTCAGGTGGCTGCATCATAAACACGATAAAGCGAAAATAGAAATAATAGAGGCACTGCACTTCACTTTCAGGAGTGCTCGGGGGAAAATGATAGTATTTTACATTTTACACATTTAGAATGCTACAAGCCCATCCACTAATGTGCACCATATCCTCTCCACGGAGAGCATTCCCTAATTTGCACTGTTCACATCTATGCATGCAGGGTAAAATGGCAAGGGCAATCAAAATGGTTTTCGGCAATCCCCACAGGTACCCTTTTTCACCAGTCAGGGTAAGAGGGCCTAATATGATTGTATTTACTTACAAGGGAAAATCCCCCTACCCCCCCCCCCCCCCACACACACACACACATTCAACGCCACAATAACCTATACTTATTAATACACAGTTTAAATTTTGTTGCCATTACTGCCCACTGAAATATATGATAACCCTTTTCCTTTCGCATGCTAACCTTGTTAGAGAATCTTGAGACATAACTATACCTATAAAAAAAAAAAGGGGGGGGGGGAGAGGAAATGGTGATAAACCTTTGTGGTTATTATGGAGACAGTTCTCGCTTAAAATCCCAAGTCGTCGTTTTAAAAGATATTCGAATTTATCTTCACTCTACCGAGAATCCCAGAAATAATATTTGTGGTGTTTGCAGGTGATTAATTCAACAATAGGCAAATGCCTCCAAGAGCACCAGTATAATTCATACAAAAATTAAATCGATGTATTTCCTTGTCTAGAAAATTGCCAGACTAATAATTATCTCAAGGGCTCCTTTCCCTGTTCCTGGAGCAAATTGTGATGGTTTCAGTCACGGTTTTGAATATACAAGCTTCATGGTTCAGCTATCGTTATAAATGAAGTAGAACTACACTTTGTACCATACAGTGTCAAGTTGAGTTCTGGGCCCCGTTGCATAAAACTTATCATTAATGGTAACTCTGCCATCAATGGTAACTACCATAGTAACATTGCTCAACAGCCAATCAAGTTCAAGGTTTACATGCAAGTTACCATTGATGGTAAGTTTTATGCAACGGGGCCCTGGTCATGAGATTGAATTGTGAAAGAAACTGACTGAAAGCAATTGGGAAAGGTTGATTATATAGCACATAAGAATTGGTGTATGCTGTAAGGTTTTGGAATCACCAAAATGATAAGATATTGACTCAATCCTGCCGACAGTCTCATGCACTGCACACAGAAATGTGTATATGGGACTACACACAAATGTTCGGCCCGAACATTTCAGCTGTTTCTTGTCATATTTTGAATGTGAGGGCATTTGAAGAGCATTCCTTTTCAGGGGACTTATCTACTATGATAATCTTCCAAATTAACATAATAAGAATGAGAAAGCTCACAAATTATTTTTTTTACCTTTCCCAGAACTCAAACTTCCCTTTAAGGGTCGCCGCATATTCGTATTATACTACCACTCTGCATTTATGATTATGGGATAGCACTACTTGGAGTTCGTTTCCCCGCCGGTGCCGTGGACCCCATGGAAGACCAGTAGTGATCGTGCCTGGCACGGCTGAATATGGGTTATCCGCCGTTTCATTCAAATGTAAACACTTATATTGTACATGTATGTTTTTTTGTTTTTTTTAACTGAACGGAAAATAAATACTACTATTACTACTCCAGCGACATTTGCCCAGATATTGAATTATAATATGCTACATTTGATTCATGCGCAATTAATAAGCACGTGACATGAAGAAATTATTTGATTTTCTTTTGTTTTATCATGGCAGCTTGACTTTACTACAGCGGGGGTTATAATATATCCATGTATATGGGAATGGGTGTTTCTAGGATTGAAATATCAATAGTAAAGATATTTTGCAGGCATAGAAGGCGATGGTTCTAAAATAAAAGTAGGACGACGTATAGAAATGATAGAGAGAAAAGAGCAGCCTTCCACCATGTCCATGTACCCATGGACCTACTAAGCCGAACGCTTCCCCCTCTCCAGCCTACAAACCACGTTCTCATGTTCTCCCGATCTTGATGTTTCCGGCTACAAGAGTAATCATGGTAATGGCGCATTAAGTACCCCCTCCCCAAACTCCCCTCTTCCCCCTCCCTTTTCTCTGCCCCTGTCGGTCTCTCTATCTCTGTCTCCTCGCCTACCTTTGATAATTAATGTCTGTTTCGCGGCATCTTCCATATCATCTTTCCTTACCCCATCCCCCACGCACTATTCTCTGAACATTTTAGAGGGAAACATGAGACCTGCCCAAGCATTAAGATGATATTACTGCGACCTTGGAATGAAAAAAGGCTGTTCAATCGAATGATTGGGCTGCCGGTTTTTACCAAGCGATTTTTACGCTTATTCGGTCACCAAGTGCAGTCGCCTTTTGCCTGCTCATGTGTTTTGTGGCTGCGACGCTCTTCAAGTTGAACAAAAAAAGTGCACCTCACACGCATGGCTTGCATCCCAAAATGATTTTGCTGAAAAGGTTGCGAAGAAACATGGTAGATGATTACTAGCTCGTTTCGTTCCCCATTGTTTCGTTTCTGTTTTGTAAATTGTTGATCGAGGGGTTGTATACACTTCGCTATTCATTCCCATTTACGATGCAAAAAAAAAAAATGAAAAAAAAATAAATAAATTGCGGTGTACAAAAACTGATTCGCATATTTCATGTCGGTGGCCGCTAAAGTTCACGTATTACAGCCTAGCAAATCAGTAGCGCTCGGGAACCATATTAAGACCTCAAGACATGAGAGAAAATGGGTAAAGAAGAGAGAGAGAGAGAGAGAGAGAGAGAGAGAGAGAGAGAGAGGGGGGGGGGCTACGGTGTACAGTCAATATTACAAAAGTCACGACCATTTTGTGCTGCGCATTACGACTGACAAGAGTTTGTATCTGGAAGCTATAATACATGACCATTAATACACCTATCCTTATTTTCCAAAGTGGCCAAAATGCCCCTCCAAGCCACCCCCAACCCTATCCGCCCTCTGCTCCCCCCCCCCATCGATCTTCCACACCAACGCCACATCATCATGATCATGTAATTGCAGAATTTGAACCGAAGATGATTAATTACAAAAAACCACGATAATGGTATGAAATTGAATCTCCACCACCTATCAAGTTTTATCCTTATAAAATGAGAGAAATGCCCGTATAAAACATCAAACATCAAACATCAAAACATACGGACGCATAAACACAACGGAATGATCGTGCTTTGATCTTCATTTTCCTCAACCTTTCCTTTATCATTCACCCAAACCAAGTTCACAGAACTTTTCTTTCCACATTTTGCAATTTTCGCTCTAAAAATTACAATCATTAGAAAATTTTCATTACGTCCGCCCTTTTTCAACATATTTATTTTTCTAGTCTTACATTATCTTTCATAACTGGTATACTATTAAAAGGGATTGCAAATTAGAATATTATCTTTTACTTGTCTTCATTGTAAATCGAAGAGAAAGCACGGATGTTTTGAGGTGATTTTTTTTTCAAACGAAATCTATGGTGTCCACGCCAATTTTAAACTCGGGTCAATGCAGCAGGTAACCATGGCAACCACTAAAAAAAATCACCAATCACTGCTACTTCACGGCGTTTCCAGTACGATGATAAATACAAGTCTTTGTTATTCAAACTTTTTTCAAAAGAATTTGAAAACCTTCCTGCTGAAGAAAGCATACTATTAATTTGATACGTGTTACTTTTTAGTTGGTATACTGTTTTTTGTTGATAATGTAATGTCTGTTTACATGATGCTTGTTCAATCCTAAATTGTAGTTTTCGTTAATTTGTAACATTTCTTTTACTTAACTTTTCATACTTACACTGATTTATACTTTATTGTATACTTTCAGGCAGATTTTGTTCGCTATCCAAGTACAAAATTGTAATGATTATTATTGTACAATCTGCTGGTATAGCAAGGCGCTGTATGGATACGAAATAAATTACAGTAACCGAAAAATGATCAGGAAAAGATGTATGAAAACTAGTAAACTAATACTTTACCCCCCCCCCCCTTCATGTCGCCCTCCTCCTGCTCCTCCCACTAAAAATTCTTTTAGGGTGGGGCATTTGTGACTCGCGCGCGTTCTTTTCTTTTCATTTCTTGTTTGTGTTGTTCTATCAACCACAAGCGAAGCAAAACAGCACCTGTGCAATGGAGATTAATTTTCCTTCATGCAGGAACCAATGGAGCTTGTAAAGATATAACCATGTGTCAATCGCTTCAAAGGAGTGGGCAAAAATAACATGATCTCATGAAAGAGGAAAACATAACGTCACCGCAAAATGGGAAAAGGCATAGAATGGACCGCGAAGGAAGTGTTTTGAATGAACTATATTGAATGAAAATCACGCGCATTGTATTTTTTTTGGTTCTCTCTCCCCCCCCCCCCCCACCTTTATTATTATTTTGTTCACAAATTGTTGCCAAATGACCTCAATGCTGCCACATCATTTGAGTGCGGTGCCTAACCCCTTTACCACACCAATGCGTCAATGTCTCATCGTCCCAGTGGGGACGCAATGTGAAACGGCCGGTCGCGTGGCGCGTGCACACTGCCGTGATCGTAATCGTCTAGACTTTTAACGGAGATGTATTAAAAACAGTGTAAAGTAAGCGTGCCCACTGTGACGATACAAACTGCATGAATGACGAGCTTAAACCAGCTACACCCGACGACCTCGATCTGATTTAGAGAATCAATAAAAGTAGTTAGTTGGATTTTCCCTTATTTTTCATCCTATAACAAATAATAGAAATCGTTCTTTCGGTATAGGCCTATATGCTAGCAACACACAAATTTGGGATACGAAATAACTAAAGTTTTGTAACCAAATTAGCATGAGATTGCAGAAATGGTTTGACATATCATTGAATTAAAAACAAGCAAAAAATGAAACAAAACAAAACAATTAAAAAACGAAAACACAAATAAACAGAATCCGTATTTCCTATGTCCATGTCGAAGTACATAATCGGTTATGTCCTTTCAAAACTTAAATGCTAGAAGAATGTACAAATATATATACAACATGTAGGCCTATAACATTAACATGATTAATATCGAGTAACACAGTGAAACTGGACTATCTATGCTTCACGTATATCATTAACCTATCACTGGAGAACAAAACTGATTGGGGACTGGATAATTCAGACGATAAACCAGGTCCTTCCGCGCCTTTCCCGGCCCGTCAGCTGTGCTTCAACCTACATACAACGAGCAAATATTTATCATGTCAATCTAATTAGTGATATTATTCCAATTGTTCGAATACCGTTGACCCGCTAACGTACTATGCAGCCCGCGCTGTTTACGGAAGTGAAAGACGAGTCTAGGTTCTCGAGTGGTTTCCATGCTATGTTTTTTTTAAAAAAATAATTCAATACACTTTGATCTAATTTACCTCTTTGATATGAAGTGTAGAGTCATCCAAATATGTCGCAACTGAAAGTTCACTCTGTCATCACTTTAATTTATGCGTCTTAAAGCTGTGTGTGTGTGTGTGTGTGTGTGTATATATATATATATATATATATCGAGTCTTTTGTTTTTATCACCAAGCCTTCAGGCTGAACAGCACTATTCATTGTTACATAATTTATCAAGAGAACCAGTATAAATCATTTATACTTTACATTATCAGATTCTCCTCTGTCTCCATCAGAGTTACCTTTGAGAGATAATTATAAATCGACGTTAAAACTTGTTCGCTATACGTGCATACACACAGAGGCGGCTCCAACTTAAGATTCTGTAAACGGGAGGGGGGGGGGGAGCGAAGGGGCATATTGTTGTCTACTAAAGGTACATGTATGTAAGATGTAAGCTTGTGTTTTTATGATTTTGTATTTCACCAAATTTGATCTTTGCTCTTTTAAAGGCTTTGCATTTTCCAAGTTTCCCTCGAAGCCACAGAGGAGGATAGGTATCGGATTAGTATTCGAACAAATGTTCAATTATTGCAATGATCGACGACGAATATCGGTCGTTCGGAAGCAGACAGCGCAGTTAAGCCCATTTCCTTTGAAACTGTCACTCTGTCCCATTAATCAATTTTTCAAACTTTACCGTTTTAATTTTTCTTATATTAAATAGTAACAAAAATTGTTTCGCTTTGTTTCGTTTTTGTTTCGAAGTAGGGTCAAATTATTTCAGATCGCAGGTTCTTTTTTTCCTCTCAATCTTCTAACAGAGTTTTAACGAAACCTTGTAGTATGTTTGACAAAGAAAGGTTACAATGAATGAGAACACGGCAAACGTGACGAAAGTCCCTCTTAATGGCAAACATGGCTTGTTATCTGCAGGCTTCTCATAAATGAAATTATCATTTTCATCACATTTCTATCATAGCGGGAAAACAGATACGTCGATAGCCTTCAAAAACATGACTTGGAAGTCATAAAATAAACTTTACATGTTTGCATTTTAACGTGATTAAGCACGACTATAGCTTGTCATAAATACATCGCTAGATTTTATTAGATTACATCTGTCCATATCCAGCCATTTATGTGTGTTTTTTATTATCGTATTCCGCATATGATCGATGACTGAAATATTACAGTTAATTTTTTTAATAATTAAATCATTATACAAATTATTGTTAGCAGAATGCACTACGCCTTTAAAAAATTGATATATGTTTGCGTAGGGCATTATGGTAGTCACTGAGTGTGACTCGATTAAAAGAGACAGGTCATTGCTCTTTAATCGTGTCACGTGACCATATAGTTCTGGCGATATTTCCTCACACTACTGCTGAGTCCATGCGCGGCGATTTCTTGTCACTGCGCCGGGGAGGGGGGCGGGGCGACTAGCCTTTAGCACTATTGTTTACAAATTAACAAAATTTACAGGGGACGCCCCCCCCCCCCCCCCCCCCCCCCCCCGGGATCACTGCCTCTGCTACTGACCAATGAGGCAATGGCCATCGAATTCAAACATGCATGGTTTGCAAGAGTGTTCACGTAATGATGATATTCGGCGAACAAGAAATGTTTTTCTTATGTTTTGCATTTTTCACAGATACCGTTACGTAATTGAATTCATGTACACGCGTACGTCAGCAGTACGTAATTAGTGTGTAAAAAATAATCAGACCATGTTGTACCACACAATCATCTTGAGACGTTCGGCTGCTTATAGTTTTGGTGCTGGAATGTCAAATTGAAAAAGACATTCGGTTCAAGAGTCTCACAGCTTATCCCACCAAAGATGTAAGTACATCTATAAATTTCATAACAGCATTCATTAGTCACGCTCAAATTAATGAATGCTGTTATGAAATTTATGGATGTTTTATGTTTGGTTCTGAATGAAATTGGATTTCACACAGTGCGAAAGTTCATCATCATGCGTGACGTCGGCAGTCTTGTATGTATTTCCATACTCAAATAACTGCTTGATTAAGCCTGAGCACCTGGACATTTCAGAGGTAAATTTATTTAAGAGCTAAATGCATGGAAATTGTATGAGGACGACAGATATTTACTTTAGACATAGAGCTAATTTAAACTTACATCATTAAAGCAAGTGGATTTAGCCTATGGTATCAGTAAAGGGACAAATGTCATAAAATTTGAAAAGCATCATTTACTGATTCATTTACTGATTCTTAGTTTTAACGTGAAAAAACAACAACAACCCCCCCCCCCCCCCGAAGGTCAGGTCGAAAGTTAGTCAAGTAAAGTTGATCATGAATGGTCTATTTTGTTCATCTCAGACTGACTTCGGCCTAGATCGGGATCTGCTAACTCCAGTGGTCCAGGTGATGACAAAAACACCAACAACGTCAACGAGCAAAGCCAGTAGTATTACCAACGAATGTATATCTTTCGATCATTTCCATTTCCCCCCCGAACAGTATACATCACGTGACTGTGAGTATTAACCTTTGATTCACTAACGCTTTTGTCGGGTTTTATGCCACTTTTGTGTTGTGTACAGCTTGTTGAATTGACCCCTTAACTGATGTCCTCCGACCCCTCTCCATAAATTAACTTGAAAAAAAAAACAAAAACAAACAACCCTCCCCCCCAAAAAAAACAAACTAACAAACAAAAACAAACAAAAACAAAAACAAACAAAAACAACAAAACAACAAAAACAACAAAACCGAAAAATAAACTAAAAAAAAAAGGAAAGGAAAAAAAAAAAAGTCTGATTTGACGCCAGTTGGCATAAAGCCTAGGTTGAGATGAGTCACTAGACATGGCCAAGGTGAATTCGACATTGTTCTAATTTCTTTTTACATTAAAACCCCTAGCATGTATCATAGTCGCACCAATAGCAATACATATAGTATTGTCTATTACCTCATACAATAGGGCATTAAGGCATTTCACATTTCATTGATTCCTAGGAAATCCTAGTGCTGCAAGATATACATTTAATTTAACCCCTTGACTACTGTATTCTCTAAATCCTATAGGCTAAATATAAAAAAATCATTCGGTTCCCGTAGGCAAAAGGTTAACTAGAGTAATTGAGGTATTTTGTGTGTTTTTTTAAAATGAAAAACATATATATCTATATATACACATTTCGCCGACACCACGTACATATTATACGTGATCATCGACATCATAATTATAAACATGATCAATGGTTGTCTTTTTTTTAATTCATTAAAACATATTCTTACTGTCAGCACAATCAGTACACGACTTCCTCACAAGTATAGGAGTTTCAAGAATACTTTGGCAGGTTAGCCCTGCGCTCAACAAGTTATCAAATAACTAAGTTTTAAAGCCACTGGTATTGGAAGATGTAAATACTTTTCAAACATAGAACAGTAAGACTTTATGTAAAGCAATGAAAATGCAACAAATAAATTTCATCGGTACACACGGCATTTAATATTTTTTTTTAATGCCTAAATTTTCCACAGGACTTTAAAGAGTAGGCATTGAAGTTATCAAAATGCAACAAACTACTTTTCTTGGTAAAATCAAAGAGCTTCGAAGCACCAAGTGATAAAACACAAAGCCATTGAATATGAAAGAGTTATCTGTGCGTATTATCTGGAGTAAACTGTTTCCTGTGAAATCCCCAGACGAACGGAGCCTCGATCTGCTTGAATCGAATTTCCATCCCATTTGCTTCAATCACCATTCATTAATCCTAATGCCGCGAGTGAAATCAAAAGACAAGCCAAAGAGTCCGAGTGATAAGAGAGGATCTCATTGATGGAAGAAATACATCAAAGTAGCGAGTCGCGGGCGTGTTGGTAATTCTAACAGGCACTTGACCTGCATTTTGTCATGATTGTTAGTTTTACCCCCCCCCCCCCTCTCTCTCTCTCTCCATTTGACGGACCTAGGACAGAGATATGGGTGGAGTGAGTGAGAGAGAGAGAGATACAGAGATACAGAGAGAAAAAATATCGTGATGTATAAAGAGACAGAAAAAACAAAAGAGCGTTACACATGTATCAAATTAACGAGACATATTTAAACATATTAAGTGAGAGAGAAAGAATGAGAGAGAGAGAGAGAGAGAGAGCAATGAAGAGAGCAAGATCAAAATAAAAGTATTCAGCAGTGAATGATCTTTATCAGTATCATTTATACATTTTTTGTATTTATATCGGGGCATGCGCTCATTTTTCATGGTTTTTGTTTCACATTAAACGAGTGAAGAAGAGATAGGCTGAGAGAGAGAGAGAAAGAGACTGATCAAATAGATATTCAGCATTGACTGATCATTATCATTTCCAGCATAAATTTTGTATTAATAAATTCAGGCGAGATGTGCGCTCCGTTTTTGTTTCACTCATGTAATTATGATTTCATCGCCGCATACTCCATCGCGATAAAATCGTAAGTACTTCTGGCAAAATTGTAACAGGATGAATGATTGCACATCTTAAATAAGGGAGAAACACCTGGATTATCTGATTACAAATTCGTCATTCTGAATAATAAAAATATAAAACAGACAATTGAACAATGATATCTAATACACAAGTAAAGCACTCGACTACTCGTATACTGTTTTCGCACGGTTGTCACGTTCATTCAGATTTTTAATAGTACTACTATAAATTTTTGTTGTTAAATGTGAATCACATCCCTATATAAGGACAGATGGATGGTTCAGTTTATTGAGCAGTAGAAACATATATGAAATTCATAGTGTTCAGAAGGTACTGTTTACTCAGCAAGCTCACCATAATTCCTCGCTCTCAACACTGTCACGACTACGACTACCAACACACCAGCAACCACATCACCATTCACAACAACCATCACCATTCCACATCACCACCACCACCACCACCATCATAACTACTAGCACCACCACCACCACCACCACCGTCACCACCAACTACCACCACCAACTACCACCACCACTCAAAACTAGCACGACCACAACTCATCACCGATCGGCCTGAACTTGGTATTATCCTACTCGAATGTCCATCACTGACGGATGACCACAGATATCGTCTTGACCAGTTCAGTTTGTTTGTGGTTTCAAGATAATTGGCCATTAACCCCGCTCCAGTTTTCTAGTACACGGGGACACGTGCGCCTCTCTCATTAATACGACACGGTAAACACGAATTAACTGCTGGGGTATAAACGAACTGAAATATTTTTCTTAGCCCCTTTACAAAAAAGAGCTTAAAATTTGTATTTCAAATGTGCATACCCGTTAAACATTACCTTGCTCGAGGTTCGCCTGAAATAGCATTTAATGAGCGCAACTGACCCCTCCATAAAACCATACATCTACTACAATCCTTAAATCTAGATAACCTGGACATGCCAGTCCATTTTTCTTTTTCTCTTTTCTTCATTGACAAACTATTATGTTCCACAGCACGCAATACTCAGGAAAAAAAAAATTAACCGTCAATTCACGATCAGTCTATATCTATATTCTGTTATATTTCTAACAGAGCAAAATCAGCA
The DNA here is from genome assembly GCA_025618425.1 of Heliocidaris tuberculata. Classification (NCBI taxonomy): domain Eukaryota; kingdom Metazoa; phylum Echinodermata; class Echinoidea; order Camarodonta; family Echinometridae; genus Heliocidaris; species Heliocidaris tuberculata. The sequence continues at coordinate 18,768,453 of CM046844.1, read as the reverse complement.
CTTCCTTCAGACAAAATAATAATAAAGAAAAATGTATTGAACACTTTTCAATATCTCAAAGCATGTTACAAAATCGATCCACTGGAGACAGAGAAAACTGAGAAGCGTACATGTAAGTGTTTTTTACACCTCGAAATTGATTTTACGCAGAAATCAAGCATTAACCGTAAAGATAGGATGATAAAAATCAAATTTAGGGGGTGTAGCTTCCGGCCCGAAGTATCCTGTTTAAGGGGGCAAGGGTGGAAGTACTGCGACTTAAAGAAATATATTTCACAACGGCCATGATGATGATATTACAGGGAGATGATTTTGGGTGAACCCTCCTTCAACAGACTATTCATCTAGTTGTCTCAATATTGATAATATACAATGCTTTTAAAATAACCCAACAAAACACGTGATTGCAACAGGAAAAGGTTGTCACAAGACTGCAGTGATCAGTCATAGCATAAATTCCCCTATTATAATTATATACATGTACAACCAGCGAATTTGAATTGATCAATTTGCTAATTTTTCCGCATAAACTCAATTCCCCACGAGCAAGCAACAATGAAAAGAACATATTCCATATTATCCTACCACCATCATCATCATTATTATATACCATATAGTATATACTTGATTGAGAATTACTATTTGAACAAAATGGCGATAAAAACTTCTCATAATCACGCAATATGATGAAGTGCATTGTCAGGGTCAACGGGAATTAAATACATTGTGATTCGCGCACGATTTGTTATACACTTCCATAAGCCTAAAGTGCATCTACATCGAGCAACTGAACCATATAAACACTATAACACGTATCTGTTGAAGTACATGCACAGTTCAAATCACACGTTATTACTAATATTAAGGCGTTCACACTTTTGCAATTTTCGTGCCTTCACAGTTGAATTTGGAAAGTCGTGCATTAAATCCACGAAGGTTTGCGTAGAAAAATAAACATTCTAAGATTAAAAATAATGGGGTAAAATAAAGTCAACAGGAGGGCAATTAAGTAAATACCGACCAGCTTTGGGCAATTCTATGCCCAAATTGGGAATTTATTTTGTCCATTCACAGCCATCTTTTTCTACACAAAAAACAAATATACAAAACCAAAAAGAAAAACCAATTCAATTAGTTGGACATGTAATCGCCCCAAAGTTGTGAAGGCTTTCTCTACCCCCCCCCCCCCCAATCTGAATTATACTAACAAACGATACCTCTATGTTCACTACACTTTAATCTCAATTCCCTGAACTTTTGTCACTTCTTAAATAATCATGTACAGTTCATTTAGAACACATTTCAATATTGTATCTTATCATTTTAAAAACGTATCTAATCGAACATGCCGAATGCAAGTGCGAATATCTTTCTCTCTTTCTCTCCCTCTCTTAAGAAAAAAGAAAGAAGAAACTACGCCCGATGTATAATTGGAGTGTCTATTACATGTTAATTTCAATCAGATTAATCACGCGTTTAACAAATCAAATTTGCCTGTATATTGGAGCTGGTGCACATGTCAATAAATCACTCAAGACGGGTGTCAAACGTCTTGACGGGATGATTTGACTTTTTCATTCAATCAACCCTCCCCGCTACTGTAGGCAGATCAACGCGATGAAGAGTGTAATTTCTAAATTTGCAGAGACGTCATGTACGTGGTAATCATAACCAAGGAGTTATCACAAACTCCTTGTCATGACAAAAACTTGCATTCGTAGCTCAAAGACAATAATGTATCGATTCAGACATTTATTTTGGTTGGATAATAACACATCTTACAAGTCGCTGTCATTATATAGTTGAGTAATTCTGTTGTCTGCAAAGGTGAAGGTATCAGTTCATCCATAGATGATATTCATTTTTAGCAATTATTTAATTATTTTATAGATACCTACAGGAGGATGTGGTACAATTTCAGAGGGGGAAAAATGAGGTCGGAAGAAGTGGGCGATGGAAATGTTTGAAAGAAAGAAAAGAGGATTGGTTATGGGGAACGAGAGAGCGAGAGAGATACAGAGAGTATGTGACAAAGATAGAGGCAGAATGAGCAAGAGAAAGAGAAATGAAAAAGGGAGAGTAGTGAGAGAGACAGAGAGAGGGAGAAAGAGAAAGAGAGAGAGAGGGAGGGAGGGAGTGAGGGAAAGAGAGAGAAGGGGGGGGGGGGGGGGGGGGGGGGAGACAGATCCGCAAGCATGAAACCGACCTGAATAAGAACCAGCCCTGAAGTTGGCACCAGGGGAGCGTTTCATGAAAGGAAGTTGTCGGATATTTTATCCGACAACTGTTATAAGCTACTGAAATCCTTGCATCTGATTGGCTGAGAGCAAATTGGTCGGATAAAATATCTGACAAGTCCTTTCATGAAACGCCCCCCAGGTTATTAAAAATAAGTTCGAACAAAGCAGAACTGCTCACTTCTCAGGTAACGAAGAGAATTAAAACCAGCGGTGCATCGTGATGCTTAGACCAAAACTTTGTAAAAAGCGCGTTTCAAAACCGAAAAAAAAACCATGTTAACCACAAAGCCCTGTTCATCTCCGAAAAAAGATCATGATCATAATCGTCGTCTCAATCGGTGGAAAAGTGCAATGTCAGGTCAGTGGAACTCCACTAATTCACAAAAACAATCAACGAATACAAAGACGCCAATCAAGCGAGTCTCGATTTCGACACCCATTATTTCTGCCGCGCTCACCATCATGTTTTACTTTCACTCGGACTATTCATCAACACTTCCCTTTCATAGAAAAGGACCAACACCATGTTTTCTTTTTCTTTTTCCTTTTTACGTAGTCATAAAAAGTAGGGTTTTTTCTTGTTGTTGTTGCAATGAATATGTCCAGGAAGTTCCTGTATCTTCGCGGCGTGAACCCAGCTCGCACTTTGTATATTGTTTCCCCGAGTTCAAGTGACTCTCGAATGTGACATGAAATTCTAGCCCGTTAAAGCTTCTCAAAACAAAGAACTAATCCATCCTTAACTTTCACCGACTGGGATTTTAGTTTCCTTTTCCATAAACTCGGATTGGTATCGGTCTATGCTCTTCGATTCTCCAGACACAATCAATAATCGATTTAATGAGGTCAAGCCTCTCTCGTGGTTGTAAGCTCCGTTTAAGAGGTGTGCAAGTACTTTTTTAGTTTGCAATTAAGTTGAGAGAAACAATTATTCATCTCGAGGCAAAGTACACCAATGACTATCAGTTACAGAATTGTCTATTTCTGATAATGATAATGGCTGCAATATGTCACTTACTGTTCTACTGCAGATACAACTGACAGTGAAAACTAAAGCTATAAAATCATCACGCAAAAAAAAAAAAGAACACGAGAAATATATTAAAGCAATGCAGCGGGTGAGAGAGAGAGAGAGGGGGGTAGTGATGTAGTGAGAGAGAGAGAGAGAGAGAGAGAGAGAGAGAGGGGGGGGGGGGAGGGGGAGGGTAGGAAGTAAGAGACCGAATAAGGACAATACTTTGTAAGCATGGTTACTGGTTAGTAACATACCTCCAAAAGAGATATTACAAAAAGCCCCCAAAATAAATCACACAGAATGTTATAAAAGGTAGCAAAGGTCCGTTTATACCTCGGCATGCTCGGGCAAAGAAACGAGGAACTGCGTGAACTGGCACCAAAATGTTGGTCTGCCCACCAGCAGAATTTCCTGTTTGGAATGTCGATTAATTGGGAAACATCGCTAGAGTGAGAAGAAGCTGTTGCCCCACTCCGCAACTCTACAGGATTCTAGAGCAAAGTCTGACCAAGGGGGTGATGCACAGCGTCTGAATTTCCGATTTGTGAAAGGCCATTGACCAGAAAGTGATAGAAATACATTAAAGAAAAGAAAGGGGAAAAAAGGGAGAGAGAGAGAGAGAGAGAGAAGGAGAGAGAAGGAGAGAAATCCTGGCTATAAGGTGTTAAGTAACTGCTTGCTCTTTAATGTCGACACTTTGCGCTGGGTTCGGCACCCAGACTCGGCATTCAGCTCTAGGACGCGGCATTAGGGTTCGGCACTCTCGATTGGCACCCAGACCGGGAACACGGGCTCGCCACCCAGACTCGGCACCCAAACTCGGCACCCACACTTGGCACTCGGGCACGGCACCAAAAATCGGCAATTGGGCTAGACACTCGGTCTTGGCACTGGGGCTCGGCACCCGGATTCGGCACCCGGATTCGGCACTCGGGCTCGGCAACTCGTCCTCGGCGACCGGTCTCGGCACCCGCCAATTTTCTCCTCATTACTTCTCTAAATCTCCTTGCTTATCTTATTCCCCGCATTCATTTCTCTCAAACAGATTCCTCATAATGACCAACTATCTATCGAAGAGCACGATTTCTACATTTGCGAAGAAAAATAGCCACGATTATGGGTTGGTGCCATTTCACTACACGGTTTACTTCAAAAATAATTCTGTGAATTTAACTTCGTATGAGGCCCTCTATCGGTTAGATGCTCTCATTTTTACACCAGCGCGTCACATCATTTTGAAGCACGGATGAAAGGCATTCGCGAAGGTCGCGTTATTATCCTCACTCCTGGTAGATACATTACTATGACCGTCATAATACCATCCTAATTCGATCAGATCTAACACCAAGGCTGACCTATATGTATGTGAGAAGTGGTTAGTCGGGTATAATGCCTATAAGAGACAGTGCGACACCATCATTGCACCAGGGAATTGTCACAGTAACTACATTCATTGCATTATGTTACGTGTTACATCATGAATAAATAACAATTCGCATGAAAGGGAGGCTGTCTATTTTAATGTATTTCACATAAGTTCAAGAACGTCGATATAAAGAAACATAATCAAGAACCTGTGCTGTATTATCCCTCTTATTTTTATTTTTCGTTTAATCAAAAATAAAGAAATACATATTTAGCCAATGAGGACAATTCTTCTTTAGGGAGTCCGGAAAAACAGATGTTGAATCATATTTAATCATATACTGCATATCTACAAAAAATTCTTCATTAAGAAGAGATATGTTGGTCAACGTTAGAAACAGTATGCTTCAGAGTCAGTTACAAGAAACAAAATTATTTTACATGATGATAACAGTTTCAGAAACTCGGTGATATCAAATACTTGTATAATTATATACACCAAGACGTGGTTTAACTGTTACTCAATGCCAAATAAGTCTGTCTGTTTCGAAATGTGTTGATTTCTTACCGAAAGTCTTCCTATTGAGGGAAAGAAGTCATGCACAACAATTGAAATAACTACTGAAAATATGATACTTTCAATACAGAGATTGAAAACATGTATACAGAAATACATGTAGCCTTACAAACATACACACACACACACACACACCCACACAAACACAAAGTGGTTCTGATGTGAAAGTAAATGCACATTTTGTCATTTTCATTTGCCCACTGCTCTCCGCACCTTATACAATCATGTATGATTTATAAACCGATTAGGAAGAAAAATGAACTTGTAAGTGATAAAAAGGGAGAGAGAGGGAGAGCTGCTTGGCCATTTTTCATTTTCATCACACCATTCTTGCACTTTCTTTTGACATGCACTGTTATAGTTACATACAATATTCGCCATGACCCCGACTAACGCTCTTTTCGACAACAGAACCAAAGACTGGAATTAACAGCTAGCGCAAAGAAAAAGTGCCTTCGTTTCCGTTCCCTTCTTAAAGTTTGTATTTCAAAAGACTGCAATCGACAGTGAGTGAGAAATAGAGAGAGAGACACACACAGAGGGAGAGAAGAGCAAGCAGGCAAAGCAATATTTTATTTATGAAACACTGAACATAGAGTCTAAAGAATAGTACCTGGTGCAATTTTCTAATCAGTTGAACTCTTTCCCGTTCCTCTAACGTTGGGATAATTCCTCAGAGAATTTTATGTTTTGGAAGGGATAAAAAAATGATTCTCTCTAAAGAAAGTGAGAGATATATAACACAAGCATCGTCTGCTGAATGGTGTTGGAAGCAGGTTCGATCGTACTTTCTGAGGCGTCTTCCTTAATTTTTGTATCATTGCGTTCCCGCCAATTTACCGAGAGAGGTTCACGAAGGCCATTTATGTATTCACTCTCCCGCCATATAGTGCATGCGCACTCATAGGTTTACTTTTCAGTGATAACGCGAGCTATTTTTTGAAAGCGATATTTTTTATTCATTTACTCTGACAAGTGTATTTCACTTTGCGTCACGAATTGTTATCTAAGGTTTTATAGAGTGACCAAGCTTTGGTATTTAACCGTTTTGTACTTTTATTCTTCACCCACAAATTAGTGATGATCGTGATGATATCAATTTCACTTAATAATCAAAATTCTCCAAGCCTTCTCGAGAATAATCTTTTATTCTTCTTTTTTTTTCTCCTGCCTCTTTCTCTTGCAACGTACTTTTACTGAAGCCAATATTGAAATATTGAAAAACTAATGAAATAGTTATTCTCATGCCTGACAAAAATTGTTTGCCCTATTTCAAGTACTAATTTAATGGATGCAAGCTTTTTACGTTGTATTATCAATCCCATTTCATCTAATCCTTATTTTTTCAATCCGTGTTCTTTTTTCCCCAATAGATAGAGAGAGAGAGAGAGAGAGAGAAGGGGATAGTCAAATATCAAACAGCCTATTTAGGAAAGTACAAATCTCTGTTTTAAAATGTATTCAATTTCATCTTTCTGAAAATGACTGGTACCCGTTCAACACAATGACAATAGAGCTTACTATGCGTGCATGACTAATAATAAAGGTCGTGCTGCTGTTTGGACAGTTATTACCATAGGTTTGTGCAAGCTATCGCAATGCTATCTCACATAATATTAGCATATCCATCTCTGTTTAACCAGGGTTAATGACGTAAAGACAAAGTAATGGTGATTTGCACGATCTGTACTTTTCTATTGTTGAAAGTTTCGAGCATGCGATTTGATTAACCTCTATTTTAGTGCAAAGAACCGGTAAACAACATCATAGATAATTTATACAGTGGCACGTTGGGGGAAATATATGGTGTTTGTGCTTCATGGAATCGACATCCAATAATTAAACCGTATTTGTGTGATATCATACCGTACAGGAAAGGCTATACGGATTAAATGCGACTGCAATATCTAGCAAGAAATATTGCAGACCTAATAATAGGGGACAACGCAGTTTTTAGACTGAGAGGGGTAGGTGGGTGAGTGGATGAGCGTGAGTGTGGGTGTTTATGTGCCGCGTGTGTATATGTGTATGTGAGGGAGAGACAGAGAGACAGACAGTGATGGTGGACGGTGGGCGTGGCCTTTGTGAGAACTAGGTGGGGCATAGCTTTACAGAGATTAACAGGGGAACGGGTGTGATATACTGAATACTGTTGTACTCATAAAGAAGATGGGACAATGCACCTCCGGCAAACTGTTGAATGATAAATATCTTCTTTAAAAAATTCACACTGGATATCTCAACCAAATACAATATAAAATTTAGTCTGAAATCCAGGCTATGGTATCCCTTCCGTCACGCTCATGACGGTGCCTGTGAACCCGTGATATGCCGGCCCCAAAGTAACCACGACTCCTTCGCCCAGGCACACCTCTTACCACTACTGCCTCTTACCCTCTAAATGAAATTAACCTCCAACAGCTACGTCTAGTGCATTGACCTTTCCTTCGCAGCCACGTCCGTGCGCGGTGACGCATCTGGCAAGTTCGAGTACACGCTAGTCTCCTTGTCCAGCGCTCCCAAATATGTTTACTTTTCAAATAATCCCCAAACATTCGACAGAACATACACCATTGAACCAAAAAAAGTGCATTTTTAGTCGTGGGGAAGTTGGAGAAGTTCTCAAGTACTTTTCGGCGACACCGGCGGACAAGGTTGAAAGGGAAAACGTGAGAGCATTGCAAGGCAGGAGTCTGAAAATGCTGAAAAAAAGAAGCGCTCGCGTCTTGTTAGAGACTTCTAGAAGGGGAAGTGCGAGGTTTCAGTGGATTAATTCAATTCCACCTAACCGTCATTAACTTGTTAGTTTATTGTTTTCGACATCCACACCCCTGTAAAATTGATTTTGCAGTTCGTGCCTCCTAATGGGCCGCGTTCCCCCCTCCAGATTGGTTGCACTCCCCCGTGAAATTGGCAATGAATTCATGTGATGTCTGAATGGAGCACATTCAGGGTTTATTGTCTGTCGGTTACCAGGATGGAAAGGAGGCCTGGAAAGCGGAATATTATGAGAAGAAGGGGGTCGGGTGAGTGCAGATCATCACAAGAAAAACCATACGCAGTCGTGCAGATACATCCGCCACTTTCAAATTGACAAACGGATATCTTTATAAGATACCATTTTAACATAATATCTGATCACTTCGCTATTAGAATTTCAGTTTGTCACTGATCCACCCCTGTCCCTTATTTTTCCCGACCTTCTTCGTTATTTGTCTTCTCCCCTATTTTATTTTTGATTTTCTTTGTATTCATTTTTTTCGGGGGGGGGGGGGATGGGAATAGTTTGGTAGATTGTTATTTCCGTAATTTCTTTTGTGAGCCACAGATGGGTAAAGGGCGTTTGTGGGAAGGAGTCGAGAGAAAAGTAGAACTGTGGCTTGAAATTGAGAGGTGGGTGGCTGTTAATGAAGGCAAAGTTTTCATGGGGACAAGCAGCATCATTTCGCTCGTAATACTTGCTGGTACATTGCTAATACCATTATTGGTAATGTGGGGAGGGGTGAGTCCATTAGGAGGGTGGGGTTGCGAGGATAGAATGTAGGCACCTGGTGAGAACTTTGAATTAGGGAGGGATGTGTTTGAGCAGACATTTGCTTGAGGCTATCCCAAGCTCCCCAAAACTTGGGATAGGCGAAGACTGAGGCCGTCATTGTGAAAGGAGGGGGGAGGGGGGGGGGGGGAGGGGAGGTTGCAAAGGTTGAATGTGTAGGTATACATGTGAAGAACTTTTAAGTAGGAGAGGGTGTGAATGTATTTACGTAAAGCTATAATAGTCTCCACAGCTTACTGGAGTGGGTGGGGGAGGAGTGACGTCATGAAGGGAGGGGGGGGGGGGGTGGGCGTGCAAGGGTTGAATGTAAGAAGGACTTTGAAGAAAGGGGAGGGGTGTGTTTGAGGAGACGACAATATTTGCTTGAAGCTATCTGGAGCTCTCCACATCTCTCTAGGAACCCGTGGGGATTTGCCGCTGCGCTCCCGCCTGGGTCTGGCTGAGAAAGAATTCGCCAAGGAGACCAAAGCATACAGACTCGACTGAGCTTGACGCTGCCCGCGTGTGAACGAAAAAGTCCGGGCGACCTTACAGCGAGAATGGTGAGAAAATGTCACTGTTTTATTCTTCATTCATTTTTTTTTTTTTTTTTTTTTTTTTTTAACTTATACACAATCGACCACTACCACTTTGCGAAAAGTACACAGAAAAGTGCATCCAATTGTATATCAGTCACGATAAAAACCTCAATGTGATACTGATTACAATCATCGTAATTATCAGAGCCTGATCGGTACCCTTTGGAGTTCCACCTCTAGTGTTCCCAGTGCAAAAGAGCATAACTCCGTGACTGGGCTGGTTTCTACCCCCACCTGCCTTTTTAAACAAGCTGTTTTATCAATGTTTATATACTTTCGAAACAGTTTATTTGGTATTGTTCCGTTGTTGTTTTTTTGTTTTGTTTTGTTTTGTTTGTTTGTTTGTTGTTTTTTTTTTACCATTCTTTGCAGGAGTTGATGGCATTGGAGATGTTGATAGTATTAGCATTAACAGAAGTGGTGGTGGTGGTGGTATATGTAGTCCCGTCATCATTACTGACATTTGTCGCACCAATATTACTCATTTACACCCTTTACATGTCCCGACGTTATGCATCCAGCTATCTTAATCATGTTAATTGGGCCTTTGCTTGTTTCGAGAGTTTATTTTAATCATTCACATGCAATGGACACTCCTGTTGTCATTGCGGTGTTATATATGTTTACGCTTGTATACTTTTAAAACCGAAAAACGGAGATAATCATCGCTGTCCACCATTTACAGCCACGCTTTACTGCGAAAAGTAATGGATCCGACAAAATTAATTCGGTTAAAATTAATGCACAAAAATGACCCATCAAGCGAAAAGCGTTCAAACACCGCGTTTGCGTCATGAATTAGCGAAAGCGATCCATTATTGAAAGTAGTGTGAAATAAAAAATGCATGAGTACAATGAAACCTCGTTCAAAAGAACTAGGTTAGAAATCTCATTACAAGGTAATTTTTGCCAGTACCAGGTGTTTTTTTTTTCTCTATTTTTGTCAGTCCTAATATAACAAAGTAATTCCCTTGGTCTTAATCAGTTTCTTATAACAACGTCCTACTGTATAAGTGGCGATGTATGGGCGTATTTTGCCTATCTGGCAAGGATCGCGGGAGTGTGATAGAATTGAAGATGAAGTAGGAGAAGAAGCATGCAGAGAGAAACGGAGAAAGGGATGCGACTCACTGAAAGAAAAGAGAAGAGAGAGAGAGAGAGAGAGAGAGAGGGTATGGAGAGAAAGAAGGAGAAATATGGAAAGATGAAGAGAGAAAGGGAGAGACAAAGGTAAGAGACAAGGGCAAAGAACAGAAAAGCAAGCGACAGAAAGATGTGGATAAAGAGAGAAGATATTTTAGAGAGGGGAAGAGGGAGAGGTGGAAGGGGGAAGAGAGAGAGAGAATAGGAAGAGACAGGGCAAAGCCAAAGGGACAAGGTAGATAGAGACGGAAATAGGAAAGAAAACTGACGGGGGGGGGGGGGGGACAGAGGAAAGGGAAGGGAAATGAAGGAAAGAGACAGAGAAAGAGAGAGTGGACGAGAGAGAGAGTGGAAGGGAGAGAGAGGCGGTGAGACTAATAGAGAGAGAGAGAGAGATAGAAGATAAAAGAAAAAGTCCAAATGACCTTTACGTTGGGGCTGGCTGGCGAAACAGCCGCCATTTTCTACATTATGTTAACACCGCTGAGCTAATATGGAGAGAAAAGTACGTCCAACTAATCGTTCGATTAAAGGCCTCTATATCCACACAAACCTAATTTCTGATTGCCAACAGCTATACATGCATCTTCCTATACAAAGTGAAAGGTTTGGCATTGTACTTGGACGTAAGTGGTATACTTATAACTACTAAAGAGCATAAAAACAAGATCATTAAAAGATTATTACACTTTTCAAATAGTGCTTCTGACCATGCAGTGCTGATAGAACAGATTTTTTTTGTTTTGTTTTGTTTTGACGAAGTTGTTCAATTGTGCGATGATCACAAAATCACATTTATTACTTTTCATTTGACAATCTTTATCCCTAATACAAGACTAGAAGTATATTGTATTAAATTAATGAATTATAATTCGGTAATACACTTTTTGGAAGGAACCTCAACATCGAATCACATTACAAAATTTACAAAGATTTACAAAAATAACATTAACATGACAAACATACATGTTGATAAAATGTATACTGCAATTTAGGAAATTTAGCCACCGAAAAAGCCCCATTAAAGTGTAGTATTAGCTTTAATACTTCCACCTTCCCTCAAAATTCTTTGGAAATGTCGATCTCATCTTTAATCGTCCAGCTAATGTGCACGCGTGCGGGGTGGCACCATGACGATCGCGCGAAAAGTGCGTTCCCCTTGGTTCTCTGAATACGAGCCATATACACAGGCACTCGGTCGACTCCGACAAAAAGTGCACTATCGCTGTGTCACTTTTATCAATCAACCTGGCCAGGTAGACTGTGAAGTTCAGACCCACTTAGGATGGCATTACATTACGGATCAACACATAAAAAAGAAGACAGAATTGCCTACATGTAGTTGTGAGTTGTGGTTGACACTTATTTATCTATCTATCACCGTTATTCTACTTTGACACGAAAGAGCCCCCCCCCCCCCCTTTGATTTCTGGGTCCTTACTACAAAATTTTGCATATTTCATTTTTAAACAAAATATTATTGTTGCATATTCTAGCATTTACATCAATTCCATAAAATTGTGAATATCACTGTGTAAATGAAATATTGATTGAAAAATGAGTGATTACTCACCCCAACATGCCCAAGCCGTAATGTCTGCCACTTGGTTAGTCATAAAAGTACTGCAAACTTTATAATTCCGACATAGGTAGTGGCATAGACGCAAAAGCGACGAAACATTTCATTTATCTATTTCTCCAATAGGCCTGTAGTGCAAACTACTGTACAGTACACCCGCAATTGATAATTTTGCCATAATGTACAGAGAAAACAAAAACACTTCAAAAACATTCTAGAACCTCTAACCATGTGTATAAGATTTTAGTTGGAGTCTGCGTTTTGACTCATACGAGTATACGCCCCTCTATGTTCGCTCGGATTTTTTTTAAAGTTCATAGTTTTCCATTCGAAAAAAGTCCTATATTCTAGACTAATCATGAGAAGTACCGATATGGGATCGGCGCAAATTATCGTATCGATACGATTTTTATGAGTTGTCGCCGAATCGTAGACGGGCGCTTCAAAAGCACAAAAGTACATTGGGTATTATATCCATTATTTGCACCCAATTTGTTTAGTATTACGTTAACCTGACCAGATGCCGGTGCTTCGTTTTTTTCCCCCTTACCTCATTTTGAGGTTGTTTGCTTAGCGACACCATAGTCAATGACATTATGAAAATTGATCTCTTACTTTTAGCATCGGTATGGCGTCATAAGTATATGTGGAGGACGGAATGCCTTTTTCCCTCAGTTAATTTTAAATGAGAACTCTAACGTTCTGGTTTCTGGGTAATTGAATCATAGAAAATAACCACCGCAGACCAAGGTTAACAGAGGTAGCGCATTAATTCAGCAACTGCAAATTGCGAGGCATCCAATTAAAAATGAAATTGTAGCATAATAAAGTGCATGTTTGGGGATTATAATTGGGAGATGAGCGTTGTTCAGTTTGATTCAAATTCTAGAGTATATTTAGTCAGATAATGATGTATTGAATATATTACATGTATGTCAAAACATCTATGTTCACTGATTAGCGGTTTTCATTATACAAGTTACCTTACTATTTCAGTTTGACAACAAAATATTCTTCTCCATGATAATCCTGATGATAAAACATTAATCTTCTTCAGATTTGGGTTCAGTTTTGTCGGACTATCATGATGGCAATGAAGGCAAGTTATACATGTAGATGGAGATTTACGTAGGCTACATGATTATGAAACGAACATGTATGTGAAATTAAAAAACATATTTCTGAATCAGTTTATCCAAAACATATCACCCCCCCCAAAAAAAAAGGTATCTACACAGAATGATGATGGAAATGAATAACAAGTCCTTTATCATGTTAGTGTAAATCCTACAAACACTGCTCCATAATTAGATTTAAATAATTTAAGAAATATACTTCTAATGTAATATGCAACATGATACATATTCGTAAAAGAATTTGTCGAATTTAGCTTTGCGTGTGAAAAATCATCCCTCAAATTTATTCAAACTATGATGAACGTTTCGTAAAGGAAAAAAATATTCAATACAGGTGTATAAATATAATTGTATTCAGACATCCGAACACTTATTTATTTTCAAAGGTGAAATATAATGCTACTGTATAGCATACGCCATTTGCGGAGTTATTGATTAGCTAGTGATTTCATACTAACACGACAAATATTTTAACCGTGATATTCTGTCCTAAAAAGTTGAAATAAAAAAATCTTTAAATTTAAAAGACAAGTTCATACGTAAATTTTATCAACATGATTCAGTCATAAACGTCTTCTTGAGATGTTGGGATTGCTGAGACTGGGAGAACTAAAATTCGTCTTAAACTCATCTTTAACCTTTTTTAATTCGGCCTGTTTAAGAATAGAAAGGCTTCCAGTTCATTTGAAAATAATTTTGCCTTGCTTGATAAAATTCAAGTATTTGGGGGCTATATAGAGTCATAAGTCGGCCCGTAGCATAATGGAAGGAAGGAAATGCCGATCTAAAAATGGACTGTGAAATGCGATCTGTAAGTACCTCACTTCATCATTTTGTAATGGTACATATTTGGGCTAATGGCGATTATCCATTGTAATAATTTTTTTTAAATGCAATTTGGCAGATCCTAATTCATCTTGTAAAAATTGTATGCACAATACCAGAGACACCACGCAAGTTTTGTAGAGCAATGAACAAAACAAACAAAGGAGCTGGCGCCATATACTTTGCAATGTGAACACTTCTTCATGAGCTTTTGTAAAAAAAAAAATAATAATAAAAAATTTAAAAAATAAATAAAAATGAATGAACTAACGAAATAGTTCGTGAGTTTTTCATACAGATTTATACTATATGTTTATGTCAGTGCAAGTATTCACAGTGGCACTTTGACATGTATGTCCTCTGAGAGTCATTTAAAGCTAATTAACAGTGCATGCATGCTTTCCAGGGATAGCAACATTTTCCACGCAATCAAAATGATAAAGGGAAGTGCTTATATCAAATACAATGATTAATTTTAGTCAGCTGCCACATGTGTTCAAAATGAGCACACCTTATATGGCCGCCCTTTTTGCAAAAAAAAAAGGTATTTTATAGAAAAATTCAGAAGGTCCTCTGAAGAAGGAGGGGGGGGGGGGGTGGGAGAAAGAGAATATTCCAGCATTTCGACAAGAATGTCAAGTAGATATTATTTACAAATATTTGTCTACACATACAGTAACAGGGGAGGGGGGGGGGGACAATAACCTAACCCGACCCCTCGGTTCTTCACCTTGCTTGTTTACTAATTCCTTTTCGTATTAAGGCATTGTGGAATAATAATAATAATGATAATACAACTCTGTTGCTCCTGTTCCTTTTTCATTTACTACAACATGATTATGCCACAAGACGCACACAACCAAAACTCTCACTTTCCCTATATCCAAATTTGAAGTGAATTTCATTCATACACCATTTTGCCTTACAATATTTGTACAAAATGGCGGTCTCCTGGAGAAATATTGAACATGTATAGATGTATATGATTTTGCTTTGAACGTGCTGGCGGGGATGTGAGCAGAAACTTTCGCCTAAAAATTTCAAAACATCACCGAGGGACTCTCCACTAAACCAATCTACACATCTCATTTCAACACCATTAATCCTCCAAACAATGCTGTAATAACTGGAACAAAGGTAATTCCGATGAAACTTGTTTGTCTGTTGGTATACTAGTATACTAAAAAAAAAAAAAAAAAACGAGAGAGAGGGAGAGAGAGAGAAAAGCTACCAGCATAAACCCTCGTTATGATTCAAAGCATAATGAAAACCCCGTATGGGATTGCGGAAACCACAATGAACCTGTTGAAAGTACAAGGAAAAGCTGGCAAAACCATATTCGAATAGCGACCCAGCAAAATCACAATAGCTTACATCCTGTGTACGTGTACATTAATTTTTGCACCAATTGTAAGTTTTGTTAAAGAAGAACAAAAGTATAGTAGATGTTTGATACAAAGAAGTGGAGGGATACATGTATGTTTGTATGTTTTTCATTCCCCTTTTCTTGGGTTTAAGATGAGTCCTCGCTGTAGTACTTGGTCGATCGGATCTATTCATCAAAATAACCATATTAAATATTTAAAAAAAGACGGATTTTCTTATTCATTGAACATGGTTCACTATGCCCCTTTTCTCTCTCTTCATCTATTTTCACCTATAATATGGCATAAGCTATCATTAAAATTATAATATTCATCCTGTTTTTATCATTCTATAACATATATATATATATATATATATATAATGATTGTCCTGCTTCGGTTGTCCCAAAAAAGAGTCAATAAATAAAACAACCGTTCAGTGATGAAAATTATCGAATTTTCGCCCATATATATATATATATATATATATATATATATATATACATAGAGTTAAAGAAGAGATTAAAAATAGAGAGAGACACGGAATAAATCACTCTGTTAGACACAAAAAGTTCAATATTTCGCCCATAAGGCTTCTACTGAAGTATAATTTCCTGAAGAAGCCTTATAGGCGAAATATTGAACTTTTTGTGTCTAACGGAGTGATTTATTCTCTCTCTCTCTCTCTCTCTCTCTCTCTCTCTCTATATATATATATATAGCGAGAGAGGTGTGGATGTGTGTACCGTTCGGTTGAACCATGTTAAATTTAGATATGTGAAGAGAGAATGATGGAACAGAATGAAGCAGGTCACTCGGTGTATTTACAAGCTTTCGGCTCCTGGCCTTCTTTCAAGTTTATTTGCTAAATCAAACAGAATGAAACAAATAATAATAATAAGCAACTTAACAAAACTAAAGACAACAGAACAGAATTATCATAAAGCTGGCAACATAAATCAACAGGAGTAAGTGAAATCGAAAAGATGTTACTCGCCAAAACAAAACTAAAGACAACAGAACAGAATTGTTATAAACTGGCAACATAAATCAACACCTTACTTACACTGTACTCCTGCCGAGTAACTTCTTTTCAATTTCACTTACTCCTGTTGATTTATGTAGCCAGCTACATAAATCAATTCTGTTCTGTTGTCTTTAGTTTTGTTTTGGCGAGTAACATCTTTTCAATTTCACTTACTCCTGTTGATTTATGTTGCCAGCTTTATGATAATTCTGTTCTGTTGTCTTTAGTTTTGTTCAGTTGCTTATTATTATTATTTGTTTCATTCTGTTTGATTTAGCAAATAAACTTGAAGAAGGCCAGGAGCCGAAAGCTTGTAAATACACCGAATGACCTGCTTCATTCTGTTCCATCATTCTCTCTTCACACACACACACACACACACACACACACACACACATATATATATATATATATATACATACATGTATATACACATGTGTATATAAAACACTGTATATCTGTTACATGTACTAGTGGAGATTGGAAAAAGTAACGGCATCACTTGCACTGATGCATATGATTCGAAATATTGCCATACCAAGTACGTGTATGAAGTGAATTAGTGGTGTGGTGGTCATTTCCTAAAGAAAATGAAGACGGGGGTTCGTGCGTGTATAGTTGTTCTGTGGTATATGTGTATAATCATATATCCTTGGTATAATATACAAAAATGCACTGCATACATTTCCATTGTATAATCTTCTCCCTATTTCCATGATTTTTGGAAGTTATGTCTGACATAAAAGTATAATCTAAGTAAAAACATGAATCATCATGTAAACGAGTAGTGGCTCCATGATTGGGTTTGGAGCACCTGCGACTCCTACGAGCATATCTATAATGAAGCTTTCTTCTTTTTCTTCTCCTTCTCCTTCTTCTTCTTCTTCTTCTTCTCCTTCTTCTTCTGTTCCTCCTCCTCCTCCCCTTCATCTTCTTCACTTTCCTCCTGGTTTGCGCCATCTCCTTCATTCCTGAAGATTCTTGTAAATGAATACCATGCCTGTGTCGCAAGAGGCATCATTATTTTTTCAAAGAAGTGTTTATTTTGCGGTATATTGTAAAAAAAAAAGAAAAAGAGAAGATATCCTGGTTATTGATACAATTATAAACCAGCATTAAATGTAAACCTAAATTATGTACCGTGATAATCGTCAACTTTTCTTGTGCCAACGATCCATCGAGAGTGTGTGATAGACAAATATTAAATTTGCTAATATTTATCCTGATCATGACTCTCACGAATCCATTGAAATAGATCGTACATAGGTCAACGCATATAAGACTCAGATATAGGGCAAGACAGACATGAGACAAGCGGTGGTCACTTATAAGAGAGTTAACACACAACAGCTTAACATATTTGACACCAGAAATATTGAAGTTGTCAAGTAATCTTCGGATTTTTTTTTACAGTGCCGCATATCACTTTGTTTAGAAAGAAATGGCATTCAAACAAGTGCATCTTGCAACTTGCAAGAATGAAATCATATCATTATATATAGCTTTAAAAGATGCTTCTGAATTAAGAGCCGAGACTATTTTGGTGTCCAATATTATGTGGTGTTTAAAGGAGTGCATACTACAAGATTATCAATTTTTACGCCTTAATGAGCAATTGACAGGATAGAAGCAGCATGGCTACCGACACATGATCAGATGATAGAACTATGATACCAGTTTTGCTATGATACCTTTCTTCGTCTATTAAAGCCCATAATAAATTTTTAGTAATCCCTGAACAAAACCTCCGCATGGGGCACTGCGTTTCAAGCCATATACCTCGCCTACGCACATTCCTCTAACAGCAAAACGGAAAAAAATAAAATGTTTGTTTAATGATTTTCTCACCTTAGAAGAAGATCTCGCAGACAGCTGATCAGTACTAAAATCCCTACTGCTGATGATGATGATGCCTGATTGCACCTCTCTACGCTCTTTCTTAGTTCCAAAATGCCCAAATAACCCAGCACTCGATCAATTTAGTAGTCGAATTCAGATGCTATTTTCAGAGGCCAAAACGTCAGCGAATGAGTGACAATTTTGCGAACACAATCGTGAAATCGATGACTGAAAGCGGCGTCTCTTTTTACCTCCACTAACGCAGAGCAACTGGGCTTGTAGCTATATAATGAATACGATCTCTAGCAGTCAATAGTATTTGTCTCAGCTTGGAAAGTCCAAGGAGAAAGAAAGAATACTGTCAATTGGCAGTGACGTCTTTAAGCAGCCATGAACTTTTGAAATGTGGGCGAAAACTGTGGCTTTTTCTCTCCAAGTCGCTAAGGCCTGAAGGACATACAATCTTCCGTGTGTTAATTGCTGCTTGGTCCCTCATATACCAACCAGTCCATCTGTGCGATACTCATATTGTATATCGTGCGAGAGGAGTATATTTCCCTACTATACGTGCGTGCGGACGTATCCGCTCCCTGCACGATATGAACTACACTCCGTTAACCAGGTCATTTTAGCACGGGTAAGGTAGCGACGATTAATCATTACTCACGCGTGCATGACCGTCGAACTGAGCTGCAGTGAGTGGATAAGCGGCGCGTGGCTGGTATGATACTCGATCAATATTCACAGCGCCAGGCGGGTTTGGATCTTTCATTGACGCGGACGGGTGAGAACAATGAAGTTGGTTTACACAGCTCGGGGTGAAATGAAAAGGAGGTTTCTGCTCGCAGCGGATTAGTATGCTGGCCCAAATAAATGTAAACTGCAATATTAAAAAGCAAATAAGTACGTTCCTATTCCGTTCAAGTCTCTCTCTCTCTCTCTCTCTCTCTCTCTCTCTCTCTATCTCTCTCTGTCTCTTGGGGAATGATGGAGTCAATCCCATTTATACCTGACCTCTAGATTCCCCAATAGCCTGCATAATGGGCTTTTAGACCCCAGCAATTATAATGAACAAATGAAGATATAGCGAATATAATTACGTGTGGTCGCCATTTCAAAGTAATGAAAGTATTGAACTTTGCTTAATTTACTTTGGGTCTTGATGCATTAATTGTAACCATGACATAAATGATTTACACTCACGTAAAATAAGGTCGAAAACGTGATATAGACGTGGGTGAAAACAGTCGTGAGAAGGAGTTTGTTATAGAGACAAACAAGACATAATTCCTGTGAGTCACAAACGATTAAACTAGCATTCCATTACACATGACTTTCTAAGAAAGAATCTATTTCATCACTTGAGTTCATATATTTCATATCTTGCTACATTGAGACAGTGTACTATTGAGGTGCCCGGTACCAAGGAGTTATCAACTCCTTGCAGGTACTAGACCGATATATGTATGTATGTATGTCTGTATGGGTGTATGTGGGTGTGTGGGTGTGTATATCTCAGTAGAGGTGTCGTAGCCAAGTGAAAATGCGAGCATCGTGTGTTGGATCCCCGGTACGGCACTTATTCCCTTGAGCAATATCTACATTGCTCTTTTATCGTATATTAAATAAATTAATATTGATACGTATGTGAGTGTGTTTCTTTAAAAAGAAAAGAAATCTCTCCCCCCCCCCCCTCTCTCTCTCTCTCTCTATATATATATATACAATATGATTATAACAAATTTCCAGCACGATTCTTTGTCGACTCGGCATATCTGAATGAATAAGAACGTAACTGCAAAGAAACGGCGCCAGGAGCTGTCAGGAGTAAGAGTAAGAGAGAGAGAGAGAGAGAAAGAGAGAGAGAGAGAGAGAGAGAGGGGGGGGGGAGGGGTAAGCGTGAGAGAATCAGAGAGAACGTACTTTTCAACAGTCGGATCAAAATACAAAATTAATTTGATTCACCGTGCTGCAACTGACATAATAACAACCGAATCTTAGACACACAAGCCTTAATACATTTCTTATGGTCCTTGACCATGTGTCCACATAGTACTGTCGTCAGTGGGGTCGGAGAGAAGGAGGTCGATGACCACCAAATCAGCCATCCATGGTGTTATCCGTGACAAGAAGAAAAAAAAAATGAACATTATTATTATAGTACATCTTCAGTTATCCTCTCCCTTGTTCAACGGCAAGATTTGGAAGGAAAAAAAAATCCATAAATTACAATCTGGATAAGTCCACCCTTGTATTAAGGTTTTCTTAAAAGAAGCAGAAAATGATAGAAACAGATCATTGCAAGTTCGAGCAAAATCCGATAAGAAATAAAGTTATGAATTTTGAAGTTTTAATCAATCAAACACAAATTGGCAACTCCGTTACGTCTCTTGCGAGCTCCTCACCCATTTGCTCCGTACACAAAAACTCATAAATTTTCATTTTCTTTGTTCTGGATAAGGGGATGGATTTATATCATACGGGTTTTGTATAAAAGCATACGTGAAATGATTATATCGAGGGTGCATGTATGATAAAATATTTTCTTTAGATAAAATGGACATTTATGATTTTTACAGTACAGGGCAAATGGGAGAGGAGCTCGCAAGATACGTCACGGAGTTGCCGATTGTGTTTGATTGATTACAACTTCAAATATTCATAACTATTTTTCTTAATATCGGATTTTTTTCAAACATTCATTGATCTGTTTCTTTAATTTTTCTGCGTCTATTTAAACCAAGTTGATGTCAGGGTGGACTTTCCCTTTAAATCACCAAAAAGCAAACGGGTCGTTGCTAGAGGACGGTTGAGGCAAAGAGAAATAGACACACAAAGGGGGAGACCAATGAGAATTTTGCGAGGTTGACACAGAATTTACGAATGACGGCGACTTCGTAATTTATAGAGCGCCATCATACGTTACTGACATGACAACTTCACAATATTTGCAAATAAAATGCAACACAAACTCTTTCCTTTCGCTCTGATGATTCGAGCTGTGGCTCCCTTCCCATCTTAAATGTATTCTCTTCTTTTAATGTTTCATGAATAAATTGAACGATTAAATGAAATTATTACTTAATAAAGTTACTCTCAGAGTACTATAGAAGTAAATGTAAACTTAGATGAGAAAAATTTCCATATAAATTTTTTTCCAGTAGATTGAAGTTCACCCTTATACTGTTGTAAACTGGCTTTGTGCGATCTTTCATCTTTCTAAAACTTAGCAAAATAGAATCTTTAGGAGAGAGATAAAAAAAAATTATTTAATTGGATTTGCACACATTGTCAGGCATGAAAGAACCTTTTCAAAATAATTCATTACTATTACACAAAATACGAACGCTACCTCCTTTATGACTGAGTGATGAAATAATTTATTTCAAATAGATTATGATGGAGTACGGCCACGCCTTATACAGGTTAACGAATCCTTTACGATGTCTTCGTGTAATGCTATAAATTTATTAATATCTGGGTCATAATAACTTTTCGGTAAATCTCTTAATTTTCTCCCGTAAAAGAATACCGAGTAATTTATCATTGCCATTAAAAACCGGGCAACGGGGCGCCTGCTTTATCACACGGATGGCGTATATCACTGCAACATACGTCGGGGGCGCCGGCTGGGATAGCGCGAGCCATTGGTTGCTTGCAGCCGCGTTCCCAACACACACTGTGTACTCCCGAGCCAGAGCTATCACTGATTTTGGCGCCGCTTTATTGAAGCGGTCTTCAAGGAGTGAATGATGGAAGCGATGAATGTCCGTAGGACTGGGCTCGCGAGGTTAACGACCCGACAGTTAATAACACCTACCCTCATCTTCACCTCTGGCAGTCATTTTAAGACTATAAGCGGAGCGTCATGCAGAGAGCGGCAAAGAGAGCGAGACATAGAGAGAATGAGAGAAAAGAAAGAGAGAGAGAGAGATAGAGGGGGGGGGGGGGAGGGAGAGATTAAAAAAAAAAGCAGAAAGAGATAAAGATAGGGGGAGAGAAGGGAGAGAATGAGAAATACAGATAGAGAATTTAACGAAAGTCATTTTAAACACGGAATATACATTCTAACAGTTGATCTTAAATATTTCGCAGAATTATTTTTTGAATGTTTACAGTTTTATCGAATTAAAAACAATGATTTTCTTTTTCTGTTGATAAACAAAAAAATCGTAGTTTCAAGTATATCTTCCATGCAGTCCGTTGCATTGCAGTGTCTGAATAAAATCTTTAATGTATCGGTAAAAAAAAAAGGGGGGGGGAATATCCGTAAGTCGCCCTTTCCTTAATTACTTCCATTCCAACATACACAGCAGCAACAAAATCCAATCTGTTGTTCTGCATAAGAGAAACGACCTCCCAACAAAGAAATCGTACATCATGTTGAACGGCGATGTTATCATAAATAATCATTAAAAAATGACCTCTTTGTAACTGGTACACCACACACAGACACACACAGCCGTATGAATATTAAAACTTGATTTTTCAATGAAATCTTTATCAACTTTCACGATCAAGAAAACGTTACATCGCCATCATTTTAATTGCCGGATACGCAACCGCGATTTCAAAGTTGATAATGGAACTGCTGCATGATCAGCTGATAAATGGCACACTGGTGACAACAGTAACCAACATTGATCAATGAGTTTGTTGCTGTGATTCAGATCCGAACACATCATTTAAAAATTGACTCGAATTCATTATTCTATCACATGGTTTTAAGATTGCATTGATCTACCTGTATACTGGCATGAACCTTGAATTTATAAGTTTATCAAAATTCATTTAGAAAAAAAAAAACAAAACAAAACAAATAAACAAGAGGGTGGAATTCTTACGTCTCGTTTTTGTTTTAAGATCATTAGAATTCAATTAAGATAAAAAGTTTGTGTATTTTTTTATGTTTGGTACAAAATGGAGTTTACAACTTGCGATACGAGAGGTTGATATGAAATTATATTTCAATTTGCTTGTTGACGGTAAACAGGAAAAACAGCACGCTTGTTCCCCTCTGGGCGGAAAAAAGTATGAGAGAGAGAGAGAGAGAGAGAGAAAGAGAGAGAGAGAGAGAGGAAGAGAGAGAAAGAGAGAGAGAGAGACTGAGAGAGAGATAAGGAGAAACAATCACAAATAGGGTGGGATGGTGCCCCCTAAATCAAACTAACATTCGCTGATTTAAACGTTTTAAGACAAAAATGAACAATGAACATAATTTTTCTAATCCTGATTCTGTCTCTTGGGTTGTCCCCGAAATGATAAAAGTAGCCCAGCCACATTAAGCTCTGATCTTTCTTTTTCGCTCTCCCTTTCTCCTCCCATTCTCATTCTGTTACCTCCATTTGACCGGTCTCTGGACTTGCTCTCAAAATGATTAATCATCTAATACGAGGAATTAAGTATGATAATATCGCATCTGCGTCACTGCGGCGCCAATGCAATATGCTGTATATTCTATACTGCCCCTACCATTGTCTATATGCTATATGGCGTTGTGGACCCCAAACTGCGCACATGTTGGTTCATAAGATTGTGCTCGTTTTGTTTGTGAGTGCGCGTGCGTTTTAGTAGCTGTGTAGGTGTGGTTGTGTGGATGAGCATGTGAGCTAGGAGCAAAACTGAGAAAGAAACGATATGGAGATATTTAACTCCCCATTACTGACGACGAGCGATGAATTACATAATTTAGAGGGTGATGCCGGCTCGCCCTTAATATATCGCCCACACTTGGTTTTATATTACTGTACAGTGTGAGTCATTAAAAGGAAACCCGGATTCAACACTAAATACTGTTGCAATCATTAGATACAGATTTAATCAAACGTACTCAGATTGTAGCCTGTCGCGTTTCCTTTAATTTGACACCTTGATCAATAAAATCCGACCATGGACAGCAGAACAGTAACATTTTTTTCTGATTCATATCAAATTTGGCTCTGCCCATGTTTTGAATGAAATGGATGGACAACCCAAGTTTGGTTGAATGGTCTCCATTCCAGTTCACTGCACTCGCAAATACACCATTCAGCCCAAACATTGGAGAATACGATTTTGACATGCTTTTTACAAAATGGCCAGTGCTCATTCATCCATGATCGCATTTTGGTGAGCAACCTATCAAATTAAAGAAGACACTATCAGCTGCATGATATCATTATAATACATTTCAGAGATTTTGCTTGGTTTTTAAATTATATTGGGGCTTGAATATGGGTTACCTTTTTATTGACTCACACTGTATAATCCAAGGGCTTACTTCGAACTCTGAAAAATAAGAAATTCGATTGAATTGGGAAGGGGAACACTCCTTTCCTATAGTCCCATTCACTTCACTCAGATCAATAAATACATGTGTGAATAGTGTCAGTAGATCTAAGAAAGATAGAATTCATTTACTCAAATAAATGCAACTGTGTTGACTCTTTGAAATATTCTACTCCCTCCCGCACCTCACCACTCATTTATTTTAAATAATCATTGTGAGATACCTCGGCAACACTTCCTGAAGCCCGAATCATATTACCCGTATATTATTTGAAAAGTGCTCTATAGATTGCGGTGTTTCAGTACAAGATAATTTCCACGACCATTTAACCCAAATCGGCCATTTTTCACCCTCGACTTTTGGAAGAAATCATTACCCCTCCATGCCCCCCCCCCCCCCCCCACCCTCATGTCTGGACGTAAGTGGTTCACCACTCCCTTTCCTGTATCGGCGATATTCTTTACTGACCTCAAAGTAAACCCCTTATATTTGAGAATTAGATTACTTTTTGAAGAAGAAACTTTTCTCGTTCAAGTTCACCATGAAATTATTTCATAACTTGACCCTTTGTACATGTTTTATGCAAGCTGTTTCATTTAGCATCTTCGAACTGGCACGTAACGCCCTGTTATTCTGTAGAATGCTTACAGGAAATATGTACTTCAGGCTCCATATCTTGGAAATATTAAATATTAATGTCGTTTTATTCTAGCAGTAAAATAATCACCATGGGCGCGGAAGCGACGGTTAAGACCGGGTATCTGATTTGACTGACAGTTGATGATATATCATGGCTCTAAGCGCTACAACCCACTTTTATTAATCTCACATAACAGATGTATGGTATTTTTGCTTGGATTTACAGACAGCTCGGCTTACAACTCCTAAAACCCCATTCACATCAAGACAGATAAAGCGTCACCCCAAACCAAGAAGGGTAGAGCGTGTCCCCAATCCCAATTCACGTAAAAAATAATAAAGCTGCACCCCAACGCCACTCCCATCTGCAACCCCTCACTGTTGCACAACATGAATATGCTCCTGTATTTTTACACAGGTCACACTTTAAAAAAAGATAACTGTAAAACTACAGCGTTTTTAGACCTTGAAATTACAAGTTATTGCTGTTATTTCAATTTTACAGTCTCTTCCTGTAAAACAACGGCAAGTCTTTGGTTTACCGGAATTCAGCATATATTTACATAATTTTATTGTAAATGTATGCTGATTTCCGGTAAAAGAAAAAAAAACTGGAAAAACGGGCATTCCCGGCATCCTGACTGCCAGGAAATTCCCGTGAAAAAACGGCAAATTTGTTTACAGTGCATTTACTAGTATATAATTTCGCGTAAACATTTCTCCTCGAATTTCCTATATTTTGCAAAAGACTTTCGAGTTATTAAAGAAGTCACATATTCAGTTCAGTTCAACTCAAAAACTTCATGAAAACTATCGTTGAAATCAAATTGCTGTGCTGCTATAGTTTACATGAACAAAGCTGCCTATGACTTTATAATATTACAGCGAAAACGGAGAAATGTTTAGGTTTCTTAAAAGTCCATAAAAACAATTGAAGCCTCGCCATTTGATTACGAGAGCTGGAAGTAACACCTATAATATGTTGGAACATGACGTTTTATATATGCTTCATAAAGAATACCCTGAATTTCTAAATACTATATTGTTATTTAAATACTCCTCACATTTATTATTATATATTTACAAAGTGATATACTGCAAAGAAATCAAATTAGTATAAATCATATTCCAGTACTTTGTGTATATTTAATTGAATACGACATATATATATATATATATATATATATATATATATATATATGAAATACATATAAAATATTCATGTGTGTATATATATATATATATATATATATATATATATATATATATATATGTTTGTGTGTGTATGTAAGATACTCGTGAATTCGAGCTCTATCAACCACGTGTTCGCTCATACCCAAGATGCTCTCATTTATTTTGCGGGGTTACCACTCACATAATCACGCTACGCAGCGGCCACGTGACATACCTCTTGTCAACGTGACGTAGTCAAGAGTACGAATCCAGGTACCTGTCCGACTTGTAAAGGCACTGGTAAACATCGTTGGTTTATGACGCAAAACGAATCCAAAGCGTTGCGAATATAAAGAGATAGCCAGAATGCTGGCTGCACACGAGGGGCGTCACTTGCCCGGCGCAAGGCTGTGCCAGCGAAATGCGCAGTCTTGATCCGGCACACGCTATATGTGAGTAAAATCGTTCAAAATGTGAATGCAATAATGAAGAGGGAAAAGAAATTCGTTGAATTACTGGTGTATAAGGCTAATTTTCTTCACAGGCTAGATTAGCACACGTAATTAACCAACCGAAATGACGCCTCGAGTGCAACAGGTATAAGTAGGTAACCATGAGATAATACTTCGATTGCGTTGTGATCTGCGCTAATCAACCCTATAAAATGATTGCCTGCACTAGTACTTCAACACAACGTTTGCCCTGTTCATTTCGCATCAAAGCTTTTCCAATGTACCTCTCTCACGTGGCGCGTCAATGGCCGCGCCAATCACTGACGCAGTTTAATGTCAGTGAAATGACACATCGCATGCGACGGGCATACAATTACATCATTCAAATAAACATCGTCCTTACTTGAAGTGCGTATGACCCCTCGCCCCTGCCCTAGGGAACATTCAGCTCGTTGCGGGCCTGGAAAACTGGGATCTTTAATGTCCTTGAAAAAGGGGATTGGTTTACTTTGGCTCTCTCCACCCAATCGTATACAGGAAACCCAAGAGAATGTGAGCGTTATAGACAAAGCAATAGCGGCAGTGGAGATGAAATGCTTTTCTCGAGGAGATGCATCTAAGGGCCGTGAAAGGGCTCGAACCCCCCCCCCCCATCTTTATATTCAGGTGTTCGACTACCACACCTCTAAACTCATTAAAAAAAGGCGTATGATTAACAACGACAACACTAATATCGAAAGAGAGTAACTACGAATGCAAGAATGATAAAAAATTGAATAGGACATATTAATGAACCCACTCTCCACGATTCAAATTACGTCCATAGTAAATGGAACTTTACAGTGTCAAGCTACCGCTAATTTTTTTTTTCCATTTCTACGTTTTGTAAAATGTGAGGGAAAATTAAGAAAAGGAGATAATAAATGTAACTTTCACTGGCGTTGAATTACAATGTGCATGTGAAAGACACTCACGTTGTTACTTAATGCCTTTATTACTGTCTTCGTCTTTAAAGTCCTTCTTAAGTTGATAATGCATTCCATCCGAATCCACTTGGAATCTTTGTCCACAAACAGCCAGTCGATCTTCATAGAGTGATTGAAGTATCATTTAAGTGTATATTAGCTCGTGACGCATTCCCCAAGCAACTGTATTGTTATCTTAAACGTTTTTATAAGTCATTTGAGGTTTAGAAACCCAGTTCTTGTGCGCCTATATATGTATATATGTTTGTGTATTTTATGGTATCTTATTTGAGGGCAAGGCATGATAGTGGTTTATTTCCTATAAGCACGGATTTGCACACGATCATGAATCGAGGGGTGAGCTTTCGTAGGTAGATGTAGAACTATAGAATTTCAACGAAAACATCGGCAACACACACACACACACAAAGAAACAACAAAAAAACTGACAAACGAAAATACCAAATAAATCAGCAAGAGTTGTGACAACTGTCGTAGGATCACTATAGATATTAAGGTTTAGGGGGAAAAGATACATGTAAAACAGATGTAAATGTAATTTTAGTTTCCGTACTGCATTAGCATTACTTCTAAGGAGCGGTTTGAAATGTCAGTACATCTTCATAGGGAGACGGGGGGGGGGGGGGGCAAACGCATTAATTGCAAAAATATAGATATATATTCACCCCATATATGATAAAGGTAACTCCAAAATTACTGGAGAGTCTACGCCCCTGGCTTTAGATGAAGTAGTAGTACTAGTACTACTAACGACTAGTAGTAGGAGTTGCAGAAGTAGTAGTAGTGGTAGTAGTAGTAATAGTAGCCTATATAGTCAAGATAGTAGTAGTGGAATACAGAGAATGATGACTAATTTCAAATTCACCAGGTTTTCTTGTTATTTAGATGTGATATAATAATATTGAGTGCTAAATAATAATTATATTGGTAATGGGACGTTCGATCGTATTAACCAAAAAACGCACACACGCATAATAAAAAGAGAAATACTCTCTACCTGCATCTAAAAACGTTGGGTAGAGTTTTACCCAATATTGTGAAGAGTTAACAAGCATGTTTGTTGGGTAAATTGTTGCACAATATGGGATAAATGTTACCTTTTCTGTATGACTTTGCTTAAATTCTAATCCCCCTATACAGTCGTAAGCCAGGGTGCGGCATGCCCGTTGTATTTCTACGCAAACCTGGGAATGACACCGTTTTATATCAAAGTTCAATTTCTACGAAGGTGAGTCCTAAATACGGCTGGGTGGCGAACAGAATAGTAGATTTATACATGCACATTTTTGCTAACGGACACCGTTCTTTGCCGATTACTCCTTTTAACTATTATATCGTGCATTGAATATAAGAGCTAACTGAATATAAACCAATTTTGCTAAAGTTCACTCTTTATTGATGTTGCCTTTTTCTTCTTCTCCTCCTTTTTTTTTAGTATAAAATTTTTATAAAAAGGATGTAGAATGCAGCTTTACTTATAAAATGGATTGCTAGCTTTATTAGAAACAATGTGGAGGAAATCAAGTTTGATTGAAATTTAGTCACAATTGCACAACATTTCGTTATAATGTTAATCATCAAAAAGAATACCGAAATATATATATATATATATATATATATATATATATATATATATATATTTAACATGTCATTTTTTCCTTTTTTTATTTATAAGCTTTTTAAAACTTTATGCCGTCGTCATAGCAATAAGTAATAAACCTTGATCGTAAATTATATTTATTCTAAGTAGAGGAATGTTAGACGAAAAACGCAAAAATCAAGAACCCTCTATAAAGACTAGGCTATATCAATAAAACCGTTGCATCACGATGAAAGTTTTTAGGGATTAATCCTTATTACCAGGTCCCTCGAAGAGGACTTTAAGCCGTCGGTCCCCTGGTTGCTTACTAAGAAGCATTCTTAGCAGTCGGGTAAAATAAACCATCAACCTTTTTCAACCTTTTGCAATCAACCTTATCTTCATCCATAGAAAGAAGCGGTTTCCCGCGATGGGAGGCTCGAGGTGGCGTTTTTCACGGTAAATAAGGACATTATTTTGAGACGAACAAGGGAACAGATAGTGGATTAGAATCGAGTAAAAAAAAACAAAAAAAACACTAATGGCTAGGAGGTGAAACAAAAATTCTTGAGCAAAATTAATTTAATGATGGGGGGGGGGGGGGGGGGGAGGATATTTCATGTTTCGCTGGAAATCGACAATCCAGATGAGGAAGCAGAATGATGGATCGAGTTGATTTAAATGGTTCACTAGTGGATAAGCAATATCATGTACTCTTTATAATATATAATATGGATTTGGATTCGCATATCTTTTTCGCGGCAATGCCAAACTAAAGCGGGAAGCAGTGGTCTTTTTTAATGAATATCATAAACAAAGGCAACGGTTGGGATTTCGAAAAGAACGACGCCGGATTATAGTTGAGATGAAGGATTAATCTCTATGCAATCCATCTCCGGTCACCCTGAATCGGAAGGGAGTACGGAGGAGGGTAGAAGAGTAGTGAAGACACGACAGTCTTGATAAAGCCCCGGGGCATACCATGAATTGTTTTTTCCTCCCTACACTTTCTCTTATAGTTCGAGGTATAGGGCGCAAGAAGGAGATAGCGGCCTCGAATGAAATGACCCCGTGTAATCATCATGCAATCATTATGCAGAAAAACCTCATATAAGGAGCAATTTCCTTTTTCCTTCATCACTTTTGATTAAAAAGTCGAGCCTATAAGGCAGCTTTAGGCAGGGTGTCTTTTTCCTGAACACTTCGAGGGCACTTTTGTTTCTGAGACCCTACCCCCCCCCCCCCATTAAATAAAATGATAAGGGGAGAGAGAGAAAGAAAGTTTGCAGATGCATATTGGGATGGGTGAGAGGGAGAGAAGGAGAAACAGAAAGGAAGACAAAGAGTGAAGAGAGATAATAAGAGAGAAGGATGAAGGAGTGACCGGTGTGATAACACATTGTAAAGCGCTATGATCAATTACTTAATTGGAAAAAAACAGTTACTATTATCATTAATATTATTATTATTGATTGGTTGATTTATTGATTTTATTTGTCAAATATAATGAAACAAGAAATTTGTAACAATGCAAGCAAAACTTTATCTTGAACAGGATGACCGATTAAAGCTTGTAATAAGCTTATTTCCAGCAGGGTCCATTGAACATATTAGTAGATAGAAAGGAAGAGAGAGGGGGGGGGGGGGGGAATAATACGTAGAAAAAGAGGGAAACTACTGCATTTTCTTGCGTGAGTTTTCTGATAAGTAACTCGACTTCATCGGTTTTTGCATTAGGCAATGAAAATAAAAGGCAACTGAAACACACACACACAAGCAAAGAAAAAATAATTTAAAAGTTTGGTATTATTCGAATTCTACTAAAACCTAAAATTACAAGATCGAGGGAATTATCCGTACCTATACTAGTATGCCTTAAAAGGAGGTCAGCTATTATTTGTGATGGATGTTTAATCTGAGAAAAGGCAAAAAAAAGAAGAAAAAAAGACGGAAGATACCATTTATTGAACCGTATAAAAACCTCTTAAGCCCCGGACCCACTATATGAGGTATAAGTATCTATGTCTTTTTGTTTGTGAATAAAATAGTTAAAACAAGGAAAGGTTCAGCTAAAACGAGCAACGTTTACTGTGTTGAAATAGAAATTATTATTATCATCCATTTATTCATTTATTCATTTCATTTTATTTGTTCATGTATTTATTTCATTCTGAGCACGTTTCGCAAACGGTCTTGGGGTTATCCCAACATATGAAAATTTTAAAGAAAAGGTATTTGATTACAGGTTTGATTTGATTGGTAATTTTAATGTCTTGAAAACTCAGGACTGGTTTTCGTCATAACCAAACAGAATTTATACACTAAATTTTAATCAAAGGTAAAGAGTAATAGTTATCGTTATTTATTGGGCTACGCAAGACCCGGTCGTTATCATTCACTATCCAATTCCGCTGATTTTGGTAACCCCATACATATGTCGAAAATGAAAGATCATGAATATCTGTAAAAAAAGAAAACTAGCACATCAATGATGTGGCGCTCATCCGGCATGCAGCAAAGAAATTGATGCAATTTGTACTTTGAACACAGTAGACATTGTAATGAATCGATGAAATGTACATGTATTGGTTACATGCATGTACAGATGATGAAGTGCCTATTGCAGATCTGGCTAAATGTGGTTTTGGAAGGAGACAGTGACTATTTTCTAGACAAAATTTTAAAATTCCGAGTAGAAGTTTAATAAACCTCATGAAAGTCTTTCAAAATGGAACCAAAAAAAAAATCGAAATCGGTCAATAAATGAGGAAGAAGAAGCCATTTTTGTGATCTTTTTAATAAATTTCGCATAAATTAGCATAAATAATTTTCTAGACAAAATTTCAAATTTCCGAGTAGAAGTTCAATGAACCTCATGAAAGTCTTTCAGATGGAAAAAAAAATCGAAATCGGTCAATAAATGAGGAAGAAGAAGCAATTTTTGTGATTTTTGAATAAATATCGCATAAATTAGCATAATTAATTTTGTAGACAAAATTTCAAAATTCTGTGTAGAAGTTCAATGAACCTCATGAAAGTCTTTCAGATGGAACAAAAAAAATCGAAATCGGTCAATAAATAAGAAGGAGAAGCAATTTTTGTGATTTTTGAGAAATGCGCATAAATTAGCATATTTAATGAGTTTCAAAATTCTGTGTAGAAGTTTCGAATCCCCCACCTAGTGCTATCATATAAAGCAAACGGAATTAAAATCGGGTAAGAAATGGCGAAGAAGAAGCATTTTGAAATTGTGGACGGACGACGGACGACGGACGCCTCGCCACGGCATAAGCTCATCTGGCCCATTCGGGCAGGATGAGCTAAAAATAATGGCAAGAGCATTTACCTTTAAACCATGTTAACGATCTGTATTACTTTTTGGTAATGGAGATAAAAGCAATGGAAAAACATGTCAACTCATTTCTTCTTAGACGATCTAATTCTTCCCAATGAAAGAAGGTCTATAATTCTAGGTCACAGAGAATACATATATCGAATTGTGACGTCATTGCCAACAAGCAGGGCATTGCTAAAGCAGAACGAATCAAATACCCTCTCGCTTTCAATTTCATTTTCGATTATATTTTTCCAGGTACACATATGTATAAATAAAACAGCCTTGAAACAAAGCTACATCAGAGATTTTGGCATGAGTTATATAATTTCCTTTTCTTATTTTACTTAACTATAGTTGAAAAAACCACAATGTCACTTTTCAAAGAAAAAAAAAATTAGAATTTTAAAATAATATTTGTGGCAAAATTAATCAATTTTAACTAATTGCCAAATAGAAATAAATAACAATAACAACAACGATGATTAAAAATCGGAAAGAGTAATATCTGGAAGGGTTCTTTTTCCAAGATATTAACCCGTTGACTACTGAATTCTTTAACTCTCATAGACTTAATACAGGAGCCACCCAGTTCCCGTAGTCTTTGGGTTAAAATTCAATAATGCAAAGGTACAACTTTGACCTCGAAAGAGCTTGACATAGATGTACAATGTAAAATAACAACAGCAGGGCAGTTTTGCTGAATGAAGGTAATAATTTCAAATGCTCTTTGGGACGTTATATAATAACACACTAAGCGCTATACAAGAAAGGATTATCTTCATCATCATCATTATCACTATTATTGTTGTACTTATTATTATTATTGTTATTATCATTATTATTATTTTATTATTATTATTATTATTATTATTATTATTATTATATCTATTATAATAATTATTATTATTGAAATAATGATAATAAATATTATTATTATTTTTCATCATTATTTATTATTATCATTATTATTATTATTATTATTATCATCATCATCATCATCATCATCATTATTACTGTTATCATTATGATGCTAGAAAATCAGAAAAGTTGAAAAGTGGCCTCGGGATTCATTTGGTTAATCTTCATACTGCACGGCACTGTTTTTGCAAGACACTGATCTACATTTGCCACGCTCTACCCAGGTGTAGTAAATGCGTTCTTGGTAGGAAGGAATTTCTTGAAAATTGTGGGAATTAAAATCGGTAGCCTGTATTAAGCCAGTGTAATGCTCATTGAGCATCTAACATGGATAGGATTTGATCGCTACACGAGAAACCAATGTCAACAGTATTATCATCGTTATCACTTTGTCGCTATGTTATCATCGGATATTTTTCTACAAGTATTTGCGTTTGCAAACATGTTTAAAAAATACATGCAGATACAGGAGTATGAGTGGCAAACATAAGATTCCGAATGTAAAAATTGACACTCTCCCCCCTGACATAACCCAATGCTTGTATTCACTTGACACTGCCAATGGTTCATGGAATATCTAGTCTGCCTGTCTGCTATGATATTTCAAATAAATGAAAAGAATAGTATGGGAAGTTTATTCTCCAATTTCCACGGCAGAAAATGACAATAGTGTTTGAAATGTCAACAAAACGGACTCATTGTTAGAACTCTGTATGCATGGTATGGGGTCAAAGTATTGAAGTAAAACAGGCCGAGAAAGAGGAAATGAAGTTAGAGTGTGTGTGTGAGAGAGAGAGAGAGAGAGAGAGAGAGAACGGGAGACATGTTTGCAAGAAGCTTTTTGGAGCTAAAGCGGAGAAGTACAGATAGGAGGGAGAGAGTCGTATAAGAAAGGAACGAGAGAGAAAAGGAGAGTGACGTAGGAATAAAGATGATTTATAGAGAGGTATTTAAAAAAAAGACGGGCAGACACAGGCAGACATAGGCACAGAGAGGGAGAGAGAGAATGAGAGAGAGAGAGAGAGAGAACATGATAGGAAGAGAGAGAGAGAGAGAGAGAGAACATGATAGGAAGAGAGAGAGAGAGAGAGAGCATGATAGGAAGAGAGAGGGGGGGGGGAGCAAGGGGGTGAGATGATTCTGAAGTTCGCGGGTAGTATCACGTCATAGTCATACTAACAGGGATTTACTGATCGACAAAAAGAAGAAATAGGGGAAAAAGATTAATTAGGGAGAAAAAAAAAATAAGGGCAGTATTTGTACATACGATACTTGAACAGTATAAGATATTATTACAAAATGAATAACCTACTTGCCAAATCTATCAGTCATCACCGGCAAATTGTTGTTGAATGTGTAATATCTTTAAAAGAAATACTCCAGAAACAGTGCCGTGTTTTAGTAAACAACAGGGAAAATTGAAGTTCACATGACATTCTGTGAAAAAGAGAACTAAAAGCTTATTTTTGAAAAAAGAATGGTGAGGGCTACGTAAATGATTCCAGAATGAATTGAAAAGTTTGAAACTGGAAACGTTTGTTTATTTGTTTTGTAAAGAAACGTAAGTGATGTTGATCGTTAGTTTACTTGATAGATAATCGCAGGATATGTTCTGAATATAGTTTGTCCTAAAGCAAATGAAATATGACAAATAAGTTAGATCCTTGGTCGAGGTATTCATTATGTAAAGTTTTGCTTTTTGTTTTGGTAAATTTTGTCTCGTCTTTATACTCAGCGCATGGATTCCGCGAGAACGGCTTTCGGAATCTCTTTTTCTAGATTATTATTTTTTTAGCTCTAATATGAAAATTTGGGATCATGTCACTGCCGTACACACTCTTCTAAAAGACGTTTAAAATTGGTTAATTATAAGAAAGGTTATGTGCTTTTGGCGAAGGTTATGTGCTGCAACTTTAGATTCAGATTAAAAACAAATAAACACATCAGTAAACAAGAAATCTACATGCAACCTTTACACCCGCGTGCAATCCATGGCACTAACTTTAGAACTATATTTTCTCTTGGATTTTTTTTTCCTCTTTCTCTATTTTGCAGGATTACATCTGAATGGAGCGAGACATCAAAGGTATATAGCATTGTCATTGCAATGAAACGAGCCAAAGATCGTGTTGCACAAATTGAGATGATATTATTCTAACGATTATTATGAAAGCGAGGATGAAAGGAACGAAATCGGGGGACGGCTCATTGATTTCTAAATAATGGATATAGGAACCTCTGGCAGAAGGCTGTTTTTATTTTTATTTATTTACTTTTTGAATTGGTAAAAGAGCCAGGTAAGAGACTAACGAAATGAGGGAACGAGAGAGATAGATTTAGAGAGAGAGAGAGAGAGGGGGGGGGGGGGGGGGGGGGGAGAGGATAATGGGGAGGAGAGGGTAGTCTGCAAGCACAGACCCTAATTTGACACTTAATCAGAAAAACATTGTCTCGAGAGAAGCCTAATTCAGCTACCTTCTGGTCGTGTCAACATAGCAGCTATAGTACATGGCCTATGGTAGTCTTACAGTGCAGACACTCTTTTACGACTGACTAGGGTTTGTGCCTGCAAACTAAGGGGAGGAGGATCCGAGGAGAAAGAGAGAGAGAGAGACAGACGGGGAGACAGAGGGAGACAAAAGCCTTTGGAGATAAGGAGAGACACATATACACTCATATAAACCACCCATCGCCTATTTAGAGATAGAGAGAGGGAGAGAGAGAGAGAGAGAGAGAGATGGGGGAGGGGGTGGTGTGGTTAAGAGCATAATTATAATGTTAGACATGTTCATAATGTTAAAAGGTGAAAGAGGTTTTAATAACCGCAATGTGCGTGTTGCCGAGTAATGGCAAAAGAGTCTTTTCAGCGCCCGTAAAAAGAACAGAAGAAAGAGTAAGAAATATCGTAAACAAACTAAGTGGGGAATGAAAAAATTGGTGATACCAGATGTTGGGGTAAAAACCTAATTTTGTGGACACAATAGAGGTTCGAAGACTCTTTATCGAAGGATAAAGAGGGATTTGAATGTCTCAACAATTACGTGTTAATTGACGTTTATTTAACGCTATCACTTCCTACGTAGAAGATTAAAATATATTTAGATAATATTAAAAGGAGACATAACAAAATGAGAAAATATCGATAAGGAGTTTTACATGTTTTATGGATATAAAGAATGCTTTCTCGGTCTTCTTTTGTTTCTACCATCAAAGAACTTGATAAATAATAATGGCAATAATAAAGTTCTTTATCCCCCCCCCCCCTCTCTCTCTCTCTCTTTCTTCACTCTACTCTCCTTGTAACTCTCTTCCTGTTGCTTCCTGTCCTTTCTTCTGTCCCTGCCCTTCTGTCTTTCTGTATGTCTATCTATCTGTTCTCATTCTCCCTCTAAATATCTTGCTCATCTCTCCTGCCCCATCCCTCTCTCTTTGAATCTACCCCCCCCCTCCGCTCTCCCTCTAACTCTCTCTCTCTCCCTCGAACTCTGATTATGATCATCATCGTCTTCTGTCTCACATCCTCTCTCCCTTTTACTCTTCACTTTCCTTCTTTATCACCCCCCCCCCCTTTTTTTGCTCATCATTGTAACGCTTTCCCCGTCTCTGCAGGTAACTCAGTCTCACACCATCCTCCTACAATCGCTTCCAATGATCGATGTTTCGTTGATAGCCCATTGATCGCGTAGAACGAGAAAAGGCCATCAATGGAATCAATTCCAAGCGAAGTCACGAATTGAAACACCCCCCCCCCCCGACCAAAAAAAAATTAAAGAAAGAAAATAAACCACGACCCTGCACTGTATGCAGCGCTGAACAACAACGCTCGACTTGTGGAAAATATTCCTTTTCTATTCATGTCAGGCCGAGAATGGATGGGAGGGAGGTCACCGTCGAAATTGCCAGAAAAAAAGACGCACATTGGGAGTAATTTGTAGGCTGGATTGAAACGAATTCGTCATCACAGCCCGATGGCCATGCATTATTTCGGAATGTTAGCTTGATATATGCCAAAGTGCTTCTATGAATGAGATACGTGCATTTCCCCATTCTTTTCCTCTTCATAGAGTTCCTCTCTCGCGTAAACAAATCGAAGCTGTCTGCCTCCCTCGGCACACACGATTTATGCAGTGTTTTTTTTCCCTTACTATGATTGCAACAGCCATATTGTATTGGGTACTAGTATATCATGATATTATAATAATTATGCACTTAGATCGTGATATTACCTTCTTACTTGTCTAATAAATGAAGTAATAGTTGGCATATTTGATAATTTGTTGTGCATCAAATTTCCTTACAGGCCTATGTTACTAGAGAACAGGGCCTACAACCCCCCCCCCCCCCTCATCCATTACTACATGTATAAACAATATTTTTCACTCACAAGAAATAACATGGAGCATGATCATACATACATACATACTGTTTTTTAGAACAAAATCTAATGAAATATTCCTCAATGCGCCTTGCACCATAGACATTAATCAAACATACAACAAAGACAAACATTTAGTTATTAAAGGAGAATGAAACCCTGGGGGAAAATCAATTTTAATGAAAAGAGAGGATAGAGAGAAGCAATTTTTAAAAAATTCCATCAAAATCGGTTACGAAATGAGAAAGTTATGAAAGTTTGAAAAGTCTCAATTTACTTTCTATGGCGATCTTCAAATTGGCAATGTTGCTTCAAAGTGACAGGTTTAGTAGTACAACTCTCCATATGTTTTGTACACAAAATTTCATATTTTCCCCATTATCTCTCAAGGTGCAGCTTGTCTCCTTCTTAGCTCAAGATATATCATGGGAAAATGTATTTGACACAACATTATGTTGAGTTCACAAAAAGACAAGCAGCATCTTTAGAGATTATGGAGAAGATATGAAATTTTGTGTACAAAACATAGAGTTGTACTACTAAACCTGCCATTTTGAAGCAACATTGCCAATTTCAGGATCGCCACAGAAAGTAAATTGAGACTTTTCAACCTTTCATAACTTTTTCATTTCGTAACCGATTTTGATGGAACTTTTTTAAAATTGCTTCTCTCTGTCCTCTCTTTTCATCAAAATGGATATTTCCCCAGGGTTTCATTCTCCTTTACCTGTTTAAAGAGGTGTGTTTTTAGGTTTTTCTGTATAAAGAGTGAATGGAAGTAGAAGTACGGACGAACTATGTGCGGGTGTTCCAAATTTGGGGCCGTCATGCATGGTCAGGAAAGAAATTATTAAAGAATCATGGCGGAAGGGGAGGGGGTTGCCACCGTTCGTGAACTTTGAACATGACCCTTTCTCTTTGGCAAATCCAGCTCATCGTCTGCTCAGTTAGGCCGGTCAAATATGGTGAATGTAAAAAAAAACAAAAAACCACAAACTAATATGATGGTGTGCCCCTCTTTCTTTTTTTTCAAGAATCCATGGTTCCATGATTTAATTACAAATATGAGAGGAAGTGGTTGGGAGACAAGCCGCGCCAAACTTGTAGATTCCATCCAGACATTAGAAGAAAAAAAATCCTGTGAACTATAAAACCCCTAACCTTTATCCCACTCCCCCTGCCCTCTCAATTCAAACAGTATTCATACCGTAAATCTCCTAAACGAACAAGTAGAGAAAACTGACATGCTATTACATTATCGTTTATATAAGTGAAGTCAAATGAAAAAAAAAATGTTTACACCGATTCCTTTGAACTAAATATTCATAAAGTACATTGCAAATATAAAGAGAAAGGTAAACTCAAAGGCAGGAAAATAACTGAATGTGAGAAAAATATGAATTTTCTAGGTCGCGTTCACAAAAGACCGATTCAAAAAGTTAGCGGTGCGTAAATATAGCTCGACCTCTAACGACCATGATAATCGCATCCGGCGTTCCCGTTTTTTATTTACAGATATAGTTTATGAAAATAACTCGATTAAAGCTAACCCTCGACTATTCATCCACACAAAGAGCAAACAAAGACAAGATTGCGTGCTCGGGTGATATCAAGGAGGTACCTTACAGTGTTATATCAGGGAAATGACTGATGGTACTCGCTCTCTCGTGACACTGGCTGTTGCATCCATCAATCTATTGATAGACCAAGCAACAGATGGGATTCCGTCAACTTTGCGGATCGGAAAAGCATCGAAACGGCGAAAATAGAAAAGAAGAGAGTGAAAGGGAGCGAGAGAGTGAGGGAAAGAGAAGGAGATAGGATGCAAAGAGAAGATAACGAGAGTGAGAAATAAAGTTGTAGAGATGATTTTGCAATCAATTCCCGAGTCTGAATAAATAATATGATTAGTATTGAACGGACATTTGTCTTTTGATGCCATATGTAAGAAAACAAAGATGGGAAAATCCCGCGTTTTTACCTTGGAATGATACCGTGTGTCGATCATAGCGAAAAACCCTGTAATTGATGGTGCATTAAAAACCTTTAACTGAGGGCTGCATGGTTAGGCCTCACCGATAACGAAAACGATAATTATAGGGACAATAAACGATAAATCGTTTCTGATTTGCTTAACCGTTGTTTGTGTGGGAAATTAAAATAATTGCTTACATTGGACAAGGTGTTTTTAATATTCCCATTTTTTCCTCTAGACCCAGGTGAATTAAATAGATAGTAGTAATGACTAGGCCCTGAGGGATAGTAGCATTAATTGAGGCCACCCTGGGTAAATAAGACTATATTGTTATGTTACTAGAAATTCCTATCATGTAATACAATTTTCCTTGCGATACTATTTTATATAATTACTTCCCCCCCCCCCCCCCTCAAGTTTTGCAAGTACATGTATATCGCATTCATTTCTATTCGACGCTGGTTTAGGCTTGGCTTAAGAAACAACGTATATATATATTTTTTTTTTTTACATGAGTGTGAAATCGAACCTACATTTGGTTCTGTATTTCTTAGGAAGCTTTAGTCCCGGGTACAAGATTTTTTTTTATACTAGATATAAGTAAAACGAATATGAAAATCATATGTTATGCAAACAATGTGAATAATGATTAAATGTGCAAATGTATACTCCAAATGAAGTTCAATTTTTTCTGATCAATAAGTCACATCAATTGGTTGATACTTACTCTACTTCAACACGGAACAAAACATGGCAAATCATACATGGACAAATCTAAGAACGATTAAACGGAAATTAAAGAGATGTTTGGTACTGCAGCATCGGAAAATGGCGTTGAAGAGAGACAGGCTAGAGTTATTCGCCTTGCACTCGTCAGAGTATACCGCATGAAAAAGCAAAAAGCCCTAATCGAACAAACAAAGCGAGCGAAAGACAACGAGTTTTAATTGGCTGCCTATATATAAAAATAAACGGAAATTTCAATGTTATGTAATTTGGGGTAAGTAGTTTGAAATTTTGAATGCTTGAATGTTTGAAAGTTTGAAAGTGAATGTGAGAGTCTGCGTTCTCAGACTAATCTTGGACGACGTGAGACAACATGGACAAGGGTCGATCAGCCTGGTAGAAAGCTTCACAGTAATGACATTGAATGACAAGACAGATGTGAGCACAAATTCATAGACTCCAATACGGGCACTTCGTCTCCGATATTCCTTCATTCCTCTCAGACATTAACCTCCCATCTAACTTTCAGCTTTCCTCACTTTTCCTGCTCATTCTCTCTCTCTCTCTCTCTCTCTCTCTCTCTCTCTCTCTATATCACCTTCTGTCTCACATTATCTCTATGTTCTTGCCTCATTTTTCATTTATTTTTTTGTGGGGGTGGGGGGGGGGGGGTGTTTCTCCATCTCCCGCCGTCTCTGTCCGTCTGTATGTCCCTCTCGTTTATACTCTCTCTCTATCTCTCTCTCTCTCGTTCATTTCCCCTCGTTCATTCTCTCTCTCTCTCTCTCTTTCTTTTTTGGTCATTCTTTCTCTCTCCGCCCACCATCTCCACCTACATTTCCGATCTCCTCTTTATATACCGTTTGGTCTTGGGACTTGTTTTTGGACCCTATATACCACATCTTGTCAGTTTTCTTCTTCTTCTCCATCATTCCCTCTGTCACTTCATCGGTGTATTCAATTGGGTTTAAAGTAATTTGGTAACTTTGTAGAAACTTTTTTTTTTTTTTTGTATTTGTGTAACTTTGTAGAAACTTGATCAAATCTGAGCTGCCTGGCCTTACATGCTATCAGTGTATGTAATATGGTGTAAAAATGAAGCCCAGGGGGGGGGGGGGGGGAACACTTCAAAGTCATCATGTGCTTTTCACAAAAGTAAACATATGCAAGTGACCAGAAATGCCAGACTCATTTTCCCCCATAGACTCAGTGTTAGACTAAAGCGTATATGGCCATACGCTTTCATAAATGGGAGTATTCAGTCATAGATATCTTAATGATAGCATTGTATATTTGAAAACCTTTCTAGGCCTGGCTATTTATTTATCCTTCTGAACATCATTATAGAAGGCAGATATCAAAATTCAACAATATATTATATCAAGCCTCCACAAAGTTACCGAATCCATTTAATATGTAAAGGACACTCATTTATTAAAACGAAGCACCTATAGGGTAAATGACTATTAATACAAAAAACATAGAGAAGGGTTCATTGACCTCTATGCATGCCCATTACGCTTTATATACTTCCAAGAAATCGCAGGTAAATGTATGCAATTGACATTGACTACATTTGGTGCAGCGTAAACATGCACTGCACAATGCAGTGTCAAGTCAGATACCAGATGTCATGAATGGCAAAATTTGACAAAATTAATACACCAGCCTAAGTATTATGGTCATTGATCTTGGAGCCCCTTGTTCAGTTGTGTTTGATTATCGAGCAAAACATTTGCTAAATCTATATGACTTGTTTTCAAAATCTTAACAGTAACTGGGTATGAAAGACACACATACGCGCACACAACGCACACACACACGCACAACGCACCCTTTATATCAAACTGATCAACATTACAATGAGTAGCTCTATGGTTTCTAGTTAATAATTAGGATTTTCAGATTTTAATAGCTGTATGGTTTCTAGCCATGATAATTGTGATTTTCAGATTTTAATACCGCCGGAATTGTGGTCTTATTTTGTGAAGCTCTATGTCGAATGGAGGGATTTGTAAATGAAAAATAATTGCTTAAACCAGCACTTATTGAAAACACTGAAGCCCATCATAGATACACAGAATATCGAGAGGAATCTTCCCATAACCACTGGGACTGAAATTTTTGTTTCTTCAATTTGATTTCCACCATTTAAGTAGAAACCGTTAGCTCACCGCAGAAGCTGGCAAGCATGGCTGAGGCCTGGGAATCGAGGGTAGCACACCTTAAGAAACAACAAATCTCTTCTTTTAGGGGTTATTAGCCAGATCCAAAGAGATAATTGCAAGGCTCACATGTAAATGCAAGTGATCAGGTATACGAGGTGAATTGCAGGATCTAAGTTGGGGTGTCATGGTTGCCATGGAAACTTGAGATCGACGTAATACGATTCAAAGGGGGGAAAGGAGACATACTTAAGATCGTGCCCAGGAGGGAAGATTATCACTCCTGTTCGACTTTCTCGGCAGGTTGGTATTGTTTCATAACCGTGCGGATTAAGATTAAGACAAAATAAGAAGCAATAATGACAAGAAAAAGAGAACAGATATGATGAAATAGGTTACAATTTCAAGTGCCCATTATTTTTTTAGAGGAATAGATCAAATAAGCGTTGGTAAAAGGGAGTCAAAGTGGGAGAGAGTATATAAGTTTCCAACTATATTTCTAACATGTCTTAAAAGTTTCTAAAAAATACAAATTTGAGTGATGGAAACAAAAATGACTTTTTTTCTTTTTCAAAACTATAGCAATAAAAGAGAGAGATGCCTACTCACATGTTTGAACCCGAACTTACAGTGGTAAAATCTAAATAATTTTATTCCTAGGCATATTGACGAAAAATTCTTTGAATTCACGCAATGATCATAATTTATTTAATCTATCATCATACGTTACGTCTTTTCCATTTATGTATAGATGTGCGCGCCAATATCTGTGAATTCTCCAACGAGAGTACAGGCACATTTATGATAGAAAAGGCATCTGATTTTTTTCTCTTTCATGAAACTATAATTTTTCAAGTACTCAGAAATGAGAAGGCACATTGTATGTTCAGAAAAGAAAACTATCCGCAGAAGAAAAAAAGACTTGGTATGCACCCAGTTTGATTTCCGTCAAGAATGCGAAATAGTAATGTGACACATCTCATCAATTTGTGTCACTTTCTACAGCAATTTGTGGAAATGGTTTAGACTAACGTGCTGAGACGAGATACTATAAAAGCCGAATGTTTTTATGTATATTGCATGTAACTGTCATGTATGGTATTGAGATTTATTTTTAGCAATGGTGTTATTTAATGTGCGTGGGTGTGTCTGTGTGTTTAAAATCAATGAAATTTTTGAAGCATGATCAACACTATGATACTTTGTAGAAAGAGTGTTTTTGTAAACATTTTGATTTGATTTTTATCCTTATTTCATGTGCATGTATGTATCACAGCTTATTCATTCACGAACTATAGAAAAACAGACCCCTATATAACGTAAAGACGTGATACTATATAGCCATGTATGATATTGAGATTTATTATTTAGAATGGTATCATTTGGTGCGTGTGTGGGTGTGTGTGTGTTTTAAATTAACGCATTTTGGGAAGCG
Source organism: Heliocidaris tuberculata (assembly GCA_025618425.1). NCBI lineage: Eukaryota > Metazoa > Echinodermata > Echinoidea > Camarodonta > Echinometridae > Heliocidaris > Heliocidaris tuberculata. The sequence goes on along the minus strand of CM046844.1, from coordinate 18,724,184 downwards.
TGTTAACCCTTTCGAGACAATTGACCACATTTTGTGGTTTGGCTCAATAACTTTTGATTCAGAGCTCTTAAAAATATACCAGATGCATGAGTAGAAAGAGCAAAAATTTATACACGTATTGTTTCCATTTTTGTTGCATGACCATATTGCGTTTGATGCCAGGAATTGTAAAAAGAAGAATAAGCTTCAAAATCCTTAAACACATTGAGAGGTTCAAAATCACTGTTTTTTTATCAAAATTGGCAATTTTTTCAACTTTCGACTAAGTTTCTAATAATGTATATTGTTTTCAAAGACATTACATTTTGTTAGAACCATGTAGCACTAAAAGAAAAATATTAGTGTTGCCAATTTGAAGACAAAATGTGAACAATTTACCCCTTAAATAATTCCTGTCATGAAAGGGTTAACAGTAAATGCTTACGTATTCAAAGTAATGAAGTATGTTACACAAATTTTGACCACGAGATAATACAGTACCTGTAAAGAGTTGTATTTATAAACAATATGGTTTGATATTTGATTCTTCACAGTTTATCAATACGTTATTGTACAATAGGCCCCTTTAGTTGAGAATGCATGCTGAACATCCAACCATCATACCTGAATATCATCTTTCCAATAAGGCCGTGGGCTTTGAGTGAACATAATATTTGCATGTCATTCTAAAATACCTTACAAATTTGTTAGCTTAAGAGTGCACACAATTGATAAAATCGTCTTGATAAAAGATCATATATAACGTACGATTTGAGGAAGGACACAGTGTATGAAAATGAACAAATGAGATATGATTCAATGAATTTATGTTAAATAATACATAATCATTATTATTGCACCTAATTTGGTAATGATACGGGGGTCTGTCTTGGAAGACTAGTATATGGGGCACTCTGGGCGACCCCATGCCAATGGCGTATTAACCGGCTACCTCACGATATGATGTAGGCTTGATTGGACGGGCGCATGCGACGCTACCCAACATTATAATGCCGTCCCGACCACTTCGACGAAATATATGAAATATATTCCCCACGGTGGAAGGCAGTACAATATACGCAGGGATTAGGGATGGCGCGTTACCACCGCCAGAATCTGTTCGTCACGCCCATGGTCACGCCACATGCAGCGTTCATTATTTGCGCGCCATTGCGCTTTCTCCAGCCCAGTGCTTTGGCGTTATTCACGACGCCACGCGCAATGTTCAAAAACCGAACGGCGGCACGTAAGAACGGGCAACGCAAACCATGGAAGTGGGGATGTAGCAAAATAGTGATTTACGGCAAAACGGCAAGATTGGCAGATTGAATATTATATTGGTCGTGTGTGCGTTGGGTAGGTAGAATGACGAGATGGGGGACTGATTGCAGCGTAGATTGCCGTAGCCGAGCTGGATATGAATTTAGTCATAAATTATTTATTTCAACGGCGGGTTCAATGTGAGTGCGACGCGTGGAAGCGAAGCTCATCATGTTGCTGAAATGCAAGATACATTTTATTTCTTTGCTCCATGAAGGATTCAACAAGCAATTTAAATTCAATCAATTTACTAAATAGAAATGTACAATGTGTTGTAGATGGAATAACTTCTCCTATAAATAATCAAAGCGGATGTATTGATTTTTGAATTAGAATTACGATTGAGAGTTTACTACCACCAAATTAGGCTTAGATACTCAAGATGGAACGGAGACGAAAAGGAAATAATTATCCAACAAGAATTATAGGTGAATAGAAAACAAAAAGCGTCAAAAGTACACATTTGATAACTGTTTAACAAATAACAAATCTAATCAAAAACGTATCCTACTAATATTAAGACTTCCACCCCCGATAATAGCAATTAAGGTGAAATTATACTGATAACACATTAAAATATAATTGGACGTTTGAAAAGATTTTTCTTGTATATTTCATAGAATTTGATGGCATAGGTAAACCCGAATGAGGACTTGAACAATAATAAGTCATCAACCACAATAATGGCTTTATAAGTTGATATAATACACCCTTTAGGGAATTCTACAAACAATTTTCATAAGTTCAATTTATATGAAATCAAAATGAGACTTAAATACTCGCATGATTCCATTTCTGACCCAAATTATCTTGTTTTTATCAAGTTTTTCTAAAGTCCATAAAGCACTTGTAGATTGATCTATTTATAGATAAAGATTTACAGACAATCCTGAATCTAATAGAATTTTCAGACATTTTAAGAATCAAAAGAACCTCATCCAGAAAATGGGGCCAATCAAATATGGATGAACTTGATAGATTGGAGGACACTTGTGACGCAAATATATATTATGATTCAAAGAAATGTTTTTTGAAAAAGAAAACGGTTGTTGAGTTACACCTTTTTTTTTCATTTCAAGCGTGTGATAATCCTATACCTGTCGACTTAAGTCAGTTTAATCAAGAGAAAATTCTTTCGGATCCGTGTTGATTCTAGAAAGGTGATCTTACTATGTGTCAGATTGTTTGCGTATATACCGCTGTAGAAGGGAATAAAAATTGGCAACCCTAAACGTAAAAGTATGCTTGAACAGATGCATTAACCTTTAGGTTGAAGGTATATTGTTTATCTGTTTATGATGTTTAAAAGGTGAAAGTAAAAGGTGAAGAAGAAAAGGAGAATTGTAGAAACGTGAAGGGACGTTTAAGGAGGAAAACCGAGGTCGAGAAAGGTCTGACAGAATGATTTCTCAGGGTTGATCGTATATATTGTTTATTGAATTAGAAAAAGGAGTATGGTGAAGAATGGAAATGATATACAAAGATTAGTTGATCCAAATACTTGTGATATTGATTGCAGTAAAACAGAGAAGAAAACAAGAGTGAAGTCATAACTGTCAAAGGAATTGGACTTTTTGGATACAAGGTGAAACAAAACTGTATTATTGGAATATATTCATTTTTTATGATGGTGGTGGTGGTGGTGGCGGTATAGTAGTATTAGTCGTAGTAGTAACAGACATTATAGTTATAGAAGTAGTAGTGGTAGTATAGTAGGAGTAATATTAATAATTGGAGTAGTAGTAGCAGTGGTGGTGTAAGTAGTAATACTATATTAGTAGTATTAGTAAGTTGTTATAGTAATAGCAGTAGTAGAAATTTAAGCAATACTGGTATAGGAAGTAGTAGCAGTAGTAGTAGCATTAATAGTAGTAGTAGAAGTAGAAGTAGAAGTAGTAGTAGTAGTAGTAGTAGTAGTAGTAGTAGCAGAGGCAGCAGTATTATAAGTAGTTTCCGTAGTAATAACAATGATAATGATAATGATAATGATAATACTAATGATAAAGATAGACGTAATATAAATATAAAACGGAGAGGGCTCTATGATTTTCTCCTGTATAAAGTCACTGACACTAAAAAAAGAAAACCTCTCACAATCCATGCATCATTTCCAAAATGTTTTAGAAGATTTTTCCAGTGGATTGTCAGTGTTCGAGGCTTTAGTGTCTGATCAGGCATCGAGTTGAAAAGGTTAGGGCAATCAGAGTTCAGAAACCGATATTTATACGATAATTCATCAAAACACCACGTTCGATTGCAATTTTTCTGTTTTAACTGCACAAATTCATTTCTTGCTTTCTTTTCTCTCTCTCTCTCTCTCTCTCTCTCTCTCTGTCTCGACCTATCACTCTCATAGTGTGTCTGAGGACTTAGGCGTATGGGCGAAATCTCGCTGGGGCCAGGAACTGACGTCTCTTGCCTGAATAGTAACTTTTTCGTTTCTCAATTTATGCGTTATATAAAATTACTCTATTATTGTTTTAAATTTTGTCTGGGTTGAAATATCAAATAATGATTGAAAACGAGCGTTTGAATTCACTGCATGATAATCAATGATCAATAATTACTATACTGGTATGCGTTGGAATGCCAATTGCCCCCCCCCCCCCCCCCCCCCCCCAACTTCACATAAGAACCAGTCTGGATTGGATTTGAGGAAACGCAACACCTGCGGTGTACATGGTGTAGGTAAGGAAGGCGAATGCACCGATTGATTTGGGTTTAAAATGGTGGAATTTCCACAGCCACTGAATTTTCATGTCTTGCTGTTGAAATCCATATTCCACTCGTTGCTAAGACACGGAGCGTCTCAAGTATGCAATGGAGAAAACGAGAGAGAGGGAGAGAAGAAAAATGAGAGATATAAAGTGCATTATGCGCTCGTCAATGTTTATGTTGTAGTTCAAGTTAAAGGTCAAGTGAGTTTGTTTGATGTCAAGAGAGTGTACCTCCAGATTTGGAATTCAATCGATACGGATGGATTGGTGCTTGGGTTCTAATATTTCCACCTTTTTACTTCCCAGGGCCCTCAAATAGAAGGAATCAAAGGAATACCTATTCACAAAAGGAAAGACCCGGGGATAGGGCAAACAAAATGGAAGGGGGTTAGCTTCTGTACGATACTGAACAACGGAGAGATGTTATAGCAGAGCGGAAGGACAGGTAGAGAATAGAATTAAAAAAAAAAAAAAAAAAGTTTTGTGATGGGGGGGGGGGGGGGGGGGGGGGTGTAGGAACTGGCGGGGCTGTTTTAATGTAATATGGACTATCAATGAAAATTGTAACAGTTGAAAAATGTAAGCATTAAACAATATTTCAGGGGTATTGTGAATATTGTGTACTTTTTAATATGTATTTTAGAACAGCTAATATAGCCGGAGCAAATTCTTTTTTAGGAGATGATGTAATTTGTACGTAAGTTTGTAATGAAAGAAATGTGTAAGCACATGAAAAAAAGAGAGATATATATGTATATATGCCTATTTTCTACGTTAAGGGGAATTCTTAACGGATCCATAACAATGAGGTTTATTCCGTAACAATAGAAAATCGACTTTAAGAAGTGGGCGAACATGCGTTAAGGCGAATGTGAACAATAGGCTGAGCACAAAAGGATTCGCCTTAACGTAGCATAAAGAATTATCATATATATATATATATATATATATATATATTTATTTATTTATTTATATTATATATATATATATATATATATATATATATATGCTCTCATCTCTTTTACATTGCATATATTTCTATGAGAGTTGTCAAAGTTGTATGTCATTTCCTTACACTATATACACACTAAGAATTAAAGGTGCACAAATGGTGCAAAAATCAAAAAAAGGTGCAATGTGTAGCAAACTACGTAAAAGGTACAATATTGTACCCTTTTGAGTAATTTCAATGATAAATCTGAAGAGGGTGCAAACTTGTACCTTTTGTTAGTCTCAAACGTATGCTGCGTTATGACGTGTAGTCTTTTGTTTGGTGTCCTTTTTTAGAAATTATTCAAGTTTGTCATTAAATGTAATATTTAATCGGTTATATTATGACATACTGTTGTAATAACATGTTCATCTGCAAACTATTTAGTCTCATAAATGAACTGTACTTTCGAGGACAATTTTGAACGTTTTGGCCAAAAGACTACGTCAACTTCGCCCGTCTAAACATCATTGGCCAATGAAAGCGATCGACAGAAAATGCCCACGAAAATGCTGAACATGAAGTTAAACAGGGTAAGTGTTACAGTTTCTGCCACAGTATTTCTTTTAGAATTGCATTTTATTTCATTATAACCACATTTTAAGCTCTATTTTCTTCAAATATAAATTATTTGATTCATGAATTATTGAAATTTAAAAAAAAATTAAAAAATACCATATTCGTATCGCTTTAATACGTGCGCCATGATTGGCCGATCAATCTCTGAGCTGCATATGCATATTGCTCGCACAAAATTCAAATCAAATTCAGCCGCGCGATATCCTTTCTCTGGTGAGCTTTCAGCGTTAACGGTAAGCGTAAAATATGTTTTTATGTCTTGTAGAATATAACCTCTGTGTAATCAAGTCATGGCATGACATCATGTGTATTTTGATATATATTTCACAAAATTTCACAAAATAACAGTGTAAACAAGATCGAGCAACAATATTTACGTATGTCATGGTCCCAGTCCCATCTGTTCAATTTTGTGTAACTTTTTGTCATGACAAGTTCTGATTTGATCTGTTTACCAAATTTCACGTTTCCCTCCCAATTTATTTTTATTGTACCGAAATTATTATCAGTAATAATAGCATCAGGACACAAAATTTTTCTGGTATACATTTATCCAACAGGACACATGGAAGGAGTCCCTCAAAATAAAAGTAGGGTCGACCCGGCCCAGCATGCCCAGGCCTAGAATAGATGAGGATGTTCTAGACTCTAGAGACTAAAGTCAAGAAAAGAGGGCTATTTGGCTGGAAAAGGGAAGCAGTGCACCTGGCGCAAAGTCTAAACATGCTAAAGAAGATGGCCTCTCCTGTAAAGAAGGCTTTGAGGTAATCACTTGAGGTACGTTGTTCTGTTTTTTGTTTTTTTTTGTTATTAAGTCATTAAGTGTAAGTAAATCCCACCAATGTCCATCCCATCCATATCCACACCTACATGTAGACCGAAAATTCTGTCTCTCGTTCATTAGCTCTTCACTTAGAGACAGAAACGGTCGTATCAGTATCACTCTGCTGTGCAAACCGAATACACATTGACTTACACAATAACAGTTTGAATACGGCTGCAAGATTTTCAAACGGAGAATACCTTGGACCCTGAATTACCTGAAAAAGGAGCTTTAAACGGATTGTTCAGTTAAATTGGTAAATTAAGCCGATTCCTTAAATAGTATAGCCTAGGCCTAACCATGCTAACCAATTCAATGGTAATATGTATACTGATGCACACTGATCTCTACAATTGCGCACACGAAAAATCGGGACTTTTACGTATGGGCGTTGACAGTGACCAAATTTTTGCCGACCAAATTTTTTTTTGGGGGGGGGGGAGATGTCAGCGCTCGCGGTGACCAAGAAATGTACACAATGACTTCGATACCCCGTAAATTAAGGATTTAATTTTTGGAATTATCTTTTCCAACATCAGTGAGTTGAATTTATCGTATTTCATGTCGGTATTTGTAAATTAAATGCCGATTTTGAGTGAATTTTGGTGAATTTTGTGCAGTGGTGTTTGATAGTGTTGAGATGTACAACCGTCCAAGATGTATACACATAATGCCGCTATGAGTGATCCCGTCCAATGATCAATGTGGTATTAGGCAATCGTCACTCATAGGCCCTTGCCTATGTGGGACTGTGTCAAACATTCACTGTTGCAGTAGTAAAAAACAGACAACAAATTTGATCCAAGCAAGATTTAATTTTCTTGAATTTGCTATTTTACCTGATTCAGGGACTTGTCAACTCTCACTATGTATGCTAAAAATTTGAGGTTTCAGAGTTAAAAATGAAATTTTAAATAATTATTTTCCTCTCATGTATGAATGATCTAGAATGTACCACTTCCCGCTAATACACACAAAACCTATTGAAGCCTATTCACCCGTTAAAGCTATTGTGGAGTACAAGGTTATCTTCAGATAAGCTTGTACATGCATAAGTGGGCAATCGTTTAATTCTGATCTGAACGCATCTAATCACATTGTATGAGGTGGGTTGAATCTCCATTTTGATATCTAATTATATGTAATTGATAACGACATTATGCGTATTTGGTAAGGTAAAATGTAGGTGATTTCTTTTTGTCCATAGGAAGAATGGAGTTTCAAACTCTTCCATATTCTGTATTCACTTTTTAAGGATGATCTCCAAGGAGAAGATGAAAAGAGTTAAAAGTGCTTGCGAGGAGGCGCAACCTGGATAAAGGTGTCATAGAAGATATCATGAGGCGCACTAGGACTCACCGAGCTCAATATAGTGCTGAGCATGTTGCTTTTGAGGTGGAGGAGTTCCCCATCCTGTAGTTGGAGACTCGGAGTATTGGGTAAGTAGAGGTTTATCAATAATCTGGACTTAATTATCAGAAACAGATAATAGTTGCATACATGTACAAAATTTTTCAGGCAAAAGGAATGTTTTAATTTGATTCCCTCTATCTACCTTGTTTTTATGATGTTCAAAGCACACAAATTCATTATGGATGTCAGCTTTAATAATTAGCTTTACAAATTTTGTCCATTCTTAGGATTATTTTTGATAAATTTCATGGCTTATACTTTCTCTGACAGAACAAAACAAGAACAATGCTATAATATATTTTTTTGAATTTGCAGATTCTGAAAGAGATTGAGTTTTTCCGGACTCCCCTCGAAAAAGTAGCAGAGAAAATCATCCACGTTTGGAGGAATTCGACCCTTGGCTCCACAAGCTGTCTCTTCAAGGAATATAATGCCTCGGCTTCATCCACGAGTGTATTGAGGGAGACAAAATGAAAGGTCAGTATTTGTTTAAATGTTTAGAATGCATTTTGCAATGCTCTTCTTGGTTACCATTCCAACAGGAGGGGGCTTGAAGCTTTTGTCTTCGAAAAAAATATTATTTAATTTTTTTCTTTACTTACGCAGACTCTGTTACAGAACTATCATGTTTTATAATTCTGTACATGTGTTAATAACAGGGGTGTACATCAAGTTGCTGTGAAAAGCTCCTCCACATCAATTGTTTGTTATGTGAACGCCAGTTCTTTCATAGATTTAATATAATTTGTCTGATTAACTTCCAGATCTGACACTTGCGGTCTCATTTCTGGCCATACCACACCTGCTTGGGGAGAAGGACATGATGTATGTTGTAGACAAGGTAAATGACAATTTAAACCCTTTCTTCCCAAACATGTTGCAACCACTATTCCATTCTACCATAAAGATACTATTAAGAGATTGTGTAACATAAGTGGTGTGGGGGGGGGGGGGGGAGTGGTCTGAATCTGATGCAGGAAACTGTTCACTTAAATTACATGGGGTTAAAGTTTAGAGTATGACACTAGATTTATCTCCATTTTTTTCTCATTTCCTCTACCCTTTTCCCTACATACTTCTGTAGTTCTATGGAGAATCATAAGATGATTTTACTTTATCATGCACAGTGACCTGGTAAATTTCTTTCCTTCCACATTCTTAGGAACCTGTGACACCAACAACAACTGCAGTGTTTAGAGGAAAGCTGCTACAAGAAGACTTTGTAACTGCAGTCTGGGTTGAAGGGGGTGAGGTGTGCCACTGCTCTGGAGCACTCACAGGGTTTGCCACTATGTTTTTCCTCTTTTACGTCTATGGGCTTGAGTACCTAAAGCTGGGAAAAAAAACACCTTAAAGGGACCGAAAAGTCGCCAATCGTGGTGTTTTGGAGCTTGGCCCGGCTCGGGTAATATTCAGGAATCTCCGTACATCTTCGGTAAACGCATGAATTGTGTGTATGCAGCACGCATTTGACCGGAGAAAGACGAACTGAAAAACCAACTGACAAACTACCCCACCCTCTACGGCAATTTTGTTTGCTGCTCCAAGATTGTTGTTATGCACGGCCTTGTAATAGGGGCAAGCGAATAAAATTGAACGTACATGGATATCGAGCGGTGGCTCCCTTTAATCTTTATACAACAATATTTGGTCAGACTTGGTATTGGCAAACCTGCACCCCTCAAGGTGTAGCATTTTCTAAACAAGATTCAATAAGAATGCTCTTTGTCATTATCATCTTCCTCATGTGATGGCCGAGGTCTAATACATTTTGGAGAGTTCACTCTGCAGCACCACTCGCTTCTTTCGGTCACAATCTAAATGGTGTATTCTATGTATGTCATTATTAAGTATTTGGCGTCACCTGTGCCTGGGAGGGGAAAAGCGAACTGAATCACTGTAACCCTCGGGTCTCTCCTCCCGATATAACTGATTGGGATGTGCAGGTGTACCACTACACCGGGGTTTCCCCCTACTCTTATCCGAGGATTGCAGTGGGTTCTTAACGTGCAAAGGTGGTGACTGTCCTCTACACGGGGCCTCCAGTTAACGTCCTATCCGAGGGACGGAGTGTTTTCCACTGCAACATAGCCTGCGTCTATGAAACAAGGGAGGGGCACGTTAACACACAACGCAGGCTTCAGTCATCCGCCCGGGGTGGATTCGAACCCACGATCTTTGGTTCGACAGGCAGACGCTTTACCGACTGAGCCAACTCGCCTCCTGTCAAGGTACATGATGCCTGCAATGACATTTATGTGGTACAATGGGTGTCTGCTGGGACAGAGTATGGGACAGAGTATGGGACAGAGTATTCTTCTGCAGATAATTTATGCTACTTGTTCCTTGGCTCCTTCCTTGTTTGGCATAAAGGACACATATATATTTTACAACAGTGGCGGATTTAGGATTTCTAGGAAGGGGGGGGGGGTGGGCAAATTGACAAAGATAAAAAAAAAAATCAGTTGAGCGAAGCGAGCACAAAACGGGAGCCCAAGTTTTTGTCAGTATAGTGAACCGTGAACAAGGCATTTGAAGCCCTTTTTTATTACATGATAGTTGGTTATTTTAACCCCCCCCCCAAAAAAAAAAAAAAAATTGCGGTTGTGAAGTGCAATTTATTTAAAGCCTTAATTTTTTTAAATCCTGGAAGTAATTATAACCCACCTACTGTATTTAATTGTGCGAGTGAAAGAACTGTCACAAGTGTGAAGTGTGGGCCGAATTTTATTTCATATAGTGACCTGAATGGGGCATTTAAAGCCCTCTTTAATCCCCCTGGCCATTTGAAACCTCATTGCTTCTGGTCTCTGAAAGTTTTTTTTTTTTTTTTTTTAGGGGGAGGGGCTGCTCTCCCTCTCCCCCCCCTCCTGGATCCGCTCCTCTTGTACAATGTATGTGTGGCTTCGTAACAGGCCAAATGTACACAGTACATGTAGTATGATTTTAGTAGTTTCGTACCTACTGAAAATGTTATATAAGTTATGTACCACATACATGTTGTCTCTTTACAGTAATTTAGATTACTGCAACAACTGAACATGCGCATTTGTTGTTATTTGAATGCCCCAAAATAGAAAAAGAGACTGTAAAATAAAGTGCTTCACCATTATGCACATCACTTGCCTTTTGAATGCCCATAAATTTTTGGTTTTTTAAAACTTTCTAGGTTTGAATTTTAAGATGTGTATCAATTAAAAAGCATAATGCATTTCATAATTGTTAATTGAAAAAGTATACATGGAACAATCTGTTTTAGATTACCTTAATGACTTAAGCATTCATTAGTTAGAATTGTGTTTCATAGAGTCAGTATTTACTCAATTTGTCTTCTTTTCTGAAGCAATGTACAGCTAAACACACACAAAATATATCTTGTAAAAGAAATATACATGTATAGTGAAAAGTATATCGCACATAGGTATACACCATATGTAATATATCATACTTGCAGATATAGTACAGAAATATGTTTTTAGAAATGGAAAGCTTTGAACGCATTCCTGAATTTTATATACACTGTTTCTGTTATGACTGTTTTTTTTTTTTTTTTAGTGCATCACTCATTTGCGAATGTATCATCATAATGTGTGTGAGTAATGATTAATGATTTGTTGTACTCGGTACAATTCATGTACCTTTTATTGTTAAAATTTTAACTGAGATGAGGGTATGTAATCCTGCTTGCTTATGTTGTACTCACTGGCCATTACAGTATATATATATATATATATATACATAGGCCACTGAGAATGATAATCTTAATCAATTCTTGGTGTCGCATAGCAATTTGCTATGCATTTTCTATATGACTGCTACACAAAATTTATTTTGTGTAGCAAATTTTTACATAGGACTGTACAGAACTTTGTTTAAAGTATTTTCCCATCGACCAAAAATGCTAATCAAATTTGAGAATATTATTCCCTGATAATGTAGTGATGGAACAAAAGCCTATTGCTTGTCACTGTTCGTGAACTATTTTAAAGCCAGCTTATATAGAACTGTTCATTTTTTTTTAATTATTGTAAAAATGTCTTGCTAAGTTGGGGTTGTTAGAAAGTCATTCAAAGTGCATCTTAACCTCATGTATTCTCATTACAATTACAGTACTGTGCTTGAACATGTATACGGAATATCATGTATTCAAAGATCAGATGCTCCAATGTATGCTTATATGCCTTATTAAATACAACTCATTCAGTTTTGTTTTAACTTAACATGGAAAAGTATAGCTCTCTGTTTTTTTGTTTTTTTCTTCAGTATCTGTGTATGCAAACAAAAGGGAAGGTTTAGAAGGGTTCAATTTTGCACCCCAAAAGCGTCCCTGTAAGGCGCAAAATCGCACCCTTTTATGGGGGTAAAGGGCTCAACGTTGTACCTTTCCAGAAGGTGCAAAACTGCACCTTCTGGAAAGGTACAATATTGCACCCAAAAAGGTGCTCCCAGTGTGTTGCATTTATTTGCACCCTTTTGGGTGCAAAATTGCACCCTTTTTATAGGAAAAAAGGTTCAATATTGAACCCTAAATGGTGCAAAATTGCACCTTTCTGAAAGGTACAATATTGCGCCCAAAAAGGTGCTCCCAGTGTTGCATTTATTTGCACCCTTTTGGGTGCAAAATTGCACCTTTTTATAGGAAAAAAGGTTCAATATTGAACCCTAAATGGTGCAAAATTGCACCTTTCTGAAAGGTACAATATTGCGCCCCAAAAAGTGCTCTCCAGTGTTGCATTTATTTGCACCCTTTTGGGTGCAAAATTGCACCCTTTTTTATAGGAAAAAGGGTTCAATATTGAACCCTAAAATGTGCAACATTGCACCCTAATAATGGTGCAAAATTGCACCTTTCTGAAAGGTACAATATTGCACCCAAAAAGGTGCTCCCAGTGTTGCATTTATTTGCACCCTAAAAGGTGCAAATTTGTACCTTTATTTCTTAGTGTGTATAAGTTCAAAAGTTCTGCGACGGAGATTAAAAATTGAGAGAGACACAGAATAAATCCCTCCGTTAGACACAAAAATTTCATTTTTTTCGCCTATGAGGCTTCTTCAGGAAAAATAAAACAGAAATTTAAAACATATAACATTAAAATATAATTCATGGGTATATTGTGCATATTGTGTACTTTTTAACAAGTATTTTAGAACGGCTAATAGAGTTTCTTTCTTTCGTTATATTTTTTCCTGAAGAATCCTTGCAGGCGAAATATTGAAATTTTTGTGTCTAACGAAGTGATTTATTCTGTGTCTCTCTTTCTCTCTCTCTCTGTCTCTGTCTCTCTCTCTCTCTATATATATAATGTTAATGATATTCCGTTCTTGTATAGCGCATATCACATTACGATATAACGTCTCTATGTGCTTCCAAAGGATTTTAGATATTATATATAATATATATATATAATATATATATATATATATATATATATATATATATGTGTGGTGTGTGTGCGTGTGTGTGTGTGTATAAATGTGTGTGTTTATATATCTATATACATACACGTATATGTCTGTCTCTCTGTCTCTCTCTCCACTTACTTCGCCCCTGGCCCTCTCGCACTCACAGTCTTGTTCCCTCTTCCACCTTTTTATTCTCTCTTCTACACCCTCCTACCCTCGCTCTTTGAGACTTGACTACCATCTTCGACTCGGCATGGTTCGTCTTGTTCGCAAATATTTGAGGGAGTAATTGCACTACCACATTGAGAGCAATCACAGCGAGTAAACAAGTCTGTTAGGTCGCAGTGAAAATATGGAGAGGTCATCAGTGAAAAAGGGAGTCATGTTTGGTTCGATTTGTAGATTTCCTTTATTTTGGGGGGTTCCTTTGCACCATACTTTGACGTTTTCTCTTCCACTCCATTTTCTGTAAGATGCTCTAATCACATAACTAAGATATATGTATACATGATCGTTTAACCTTCATCGTATCGAGTCTAGTGTCGAATCTGACATGCTATTAATCTAGACGAAATAAACTATAGACCTACAGATATCATGGATATCGAACATTAATAACATGCAGGTTGGAAAGTGTTCAAACTACCCCTTTCTGGTGCTAGGAGGCGTACTCTAGGATGTCGTTAAAGTACGGTGAAAATAAAGAAACGCCCACATGGCAAATCTCTTTTCCGATAAAATTCGGAAATTTATGCATTGCAGTTCTCAAAATTATTACTATATGCTGGGAGTACGGGCGGTTACACTAATTTGCTAAATTTAAATTCATGAACTTTTCTCAAATATTCTTTTATGTTTAAGAGAGTAGACAATAATGATAGTATCTAGCTCTTTGAAGAGATACCAAGAAAAATAAAATAACAATTTTAAAAAGTTCATGAATTTTAATTTCCAAAATTAGTGCACCAGCCCGTACCACCAGCATATTATAGTAATTCTGAGAACTTCAGTGCATAATTTTAGCATTTCATCGAAAACCAAATCAAAAGTGCTTAAATGACGTGATACTTACTAAAAATATTTCGTCTTCCTTATTGGTGAATATACTTTTATCATGATACGTGGTATTACTTTTCCAGACTCGTACATTTACAACTAAGCATGAAATGATACGATCAGTTTGAACATAATCTACTGCATCATACGAATACCCTTTTCCAAGATTAATACCATCCGAGGTTTTCAAATGCATCATTTATGTTTTGTAAGCACCACGTAGGGATAGAACCTAGGACCTTTCTTATGAGAGTCAAGAGCTTTCACCAATATTCCACAGTCGTCCTCACATAGAAGTTTATTACATCCTTTACTTTAATCATCATCATCATTATTATCATTATTATTATTATTATTATTATTATTATTATCATTATCATTATTATTGTTATTATTATTATTGTTGTTGTTGTTGTTGTTGTTGTTGTTATTATTATTATTATTGTTATTATTATTATCATTATTATTATTATTATCATCATCATCATTATTATTATTAGCAGCAGCCATGCTTAAGCCGGGGTAATAATTGTGGAGCACCAGGAGTGTAAAGTCTGACAGATATGACCTGCAAATGCACAAGCGAGAAAACTGAGATATATAAGATGCTCGCATCTCCCGCCGAGATGAAGAATACATGCCAGTCATACAAGCATCGGATGTTTTCCTCCTGACATTTAAACTGTATCGGCTTGAGGCAACAAAATGTTTTTAATCTTCGAGATCTGAACACTTTGCGTTCAGCTTTGCTTAACTCTCGACTCTATATCGTCTCCGTTTACCTCACGCCCTTCCTCTTGCTGATGTTGCAGTCCCGAATTTTACATGCTTGATGCCGGGGTTTTCATGGGACTCCAATGTTAGATTCGTATGCATAATATTCCAAGCAATGTCCTTGCTGCGTGGGGGACAGATAAAAAGATCAATGCAATAAGAAAGTTGACATGCTTTGTTACTATACAATGTTTCCACCTTTTCCAGTAGGTCTGTCTTGTAATTTTTTGCCAGTTCATTTTAACTTGTTTTTGTTGTTTCAAGTGTTACAGTATTATTCTACAAAACGATAATGATATTACTACAAAGGTAAGTTTATGTGAATACAGCATATAACATTAAATCAATTAAGTTGCCTGTAGTTATGTGCATTATAAGGACTGGGCTAAAGTAGAAATGAACTCTGACGGAGTCTATAATACTATCCATTGTTGATCTTTGGGTATATTGGTGTTTTACTCGCTATTTTGTTTTCCTTATATGCAAGAGCATTATTGTTAGAAACAGAACTGATTATATATGTAAATTGAAATGAAAGCGAAAAGAATGTTATCACGAGTGTGATTGCAAGTAAAATCTTTGTGGTATTCAACAATAAATACTCAATTGTACTGCTTCATTCATAGTCATCCCTGCTTTATCTTCATCTCCTTCCCCTTTCCCTTTTCTCCCCTCTCTCCCTACACCCTTTCTCCCCTCTCCCTCCATCCTCATTCCCTCTCCCCTTTCTATCTCTCTCCTCCTACCCTGCCCTATTCTTTTCTGTTCTCCTCCCCTCTCCCCTTTCCCACCTCTCTTTCTCTATGTCACTCTCTTCCAGTCATTCACACTAAACCATCAGACGCTTTAAATTGATATTCACGTAAACTTCACAGCCCACCCGAAAAAAAACCCCCAAAAAACAACAGCCCTACATCCAATTACATGGGAATTCATCTTAAAACCTTTTAATATGTTACACTTATTATGTCACTTTTCCTTTGAATTATTAGATTAAAAAAAAAACATGTAAAGAAAACATAGGGAAAATGACTGGAATAGACATATTACTTTGATTTTAACAAGCAGGTTAGTATACCTAGTGACCTGCTTCTTTCTGTTCCATCTATCATTTCACATATCTCAATATAGCATGGTTCAACCGAACGGTATATATCCACACCTCTCTCGCTATGTATATATGTATGTATGTATGCAATATATATATATATATATATATATATATATATATATATATATATATATATATATATATGTATATATATTAATTATATATAAAGAATAACAAAATATAAGTTCTACTTCGGAATTGTAAATGTAGTGACTATATTGACTATAGTGACTATATTCAAGTGAATATCATATATAGTTAACTATAAACACGATAAAAACTACTTTCAAAAAATAAACAACTCAAGACAATTTCAATAGCCCTGTCTATCGCCTTTAGAAATGTGGGAACATTATAATGGTGCATTACGTAATCCGAACCTGATTTCTATGGGCAGTACAATAGGCCTTTGAAATTGCCCTTGAGTTTATTTTTCGAAAGTAGTTTTTATCGTGTTTATATATGATAATCACTTGTTAAAGGCACTAGGAAGTGTCGAAAAATCGTGACAGGAACAAATAAATGTTGGATTAAATCATGAAATGACTTTTTTTTTTTTTTACTATCATGTATATGTATATGTATGCAATTTATTTAGCTGGAGTTTGACTGTCATTGCAAAGAACGTGGTCTCTTTGTAAACACTGATTTTAACCAAGCTTTGTTTGTTGTTCTTTTTTGTTGTTGATGCTTCG